>JAQFYZ010003081.1:0-14536 GCA_034695085.1 Cylindroiulus punctatus | reverse complement strand
TTATTTTGCAATGTTATGTTCCTTACACAGGAGATGTAACTTCAACTTTCTTTTCAGTTCTTCCATGTTATTTATTATCAGAATTTGTTCTGGTAACTCATTGAATAGTGTTGGTATTACAAATTGTCTAACCTTTTTACCATAGTCATTTTTGGCCAGTGGGGATTTAGCTGTGGTTTTTGCTGACTTTTGAATGTGTTTATAAATGGTGGCTCAAATTCACTTCAACATACTGACGTTCTACATACAGTAGTTTTAAATTTTTCAAACATCGATTAGGTGGCCCACCTGAGGCTCCGTAGATCCATAAATCCAAGTATACATGTATAGGTGTAGTTTTTTACGAGGGAATTGATGCATTAAAATGTGGTCATGAATGTTTGCTGGTAAAAATACTGACGGTCTACATGTTCTGCTTTGATTTATGTATTTTTCTACGGAGCCTCATGGATGTTTTGAAAAATTCAAAACTACGTACAACGTCAGTATGTTGAAGTGAACGTTTAGGCACCATTCATGGACGAATTCAAAAGTGAACGCATGGAAATGTATCCATGAATGACAGCTTCACCTACACGTCAAAATTGACTTGAAATTTTGCATTTCAAAAAATAAATAAATAAAAATCGATTAGGTGTGGCGCACCTGAGGCTCCGTAGAAAAATCCAAATGCATCTTTCGCGCTGTTTACTCACACGCTATTGTTTGTTTAAGCATGGCACGTAGTTTACGTTTTGCTTTTTTACGTTTCGTACGTAACAGATCATGTTTTGCCAGCTTTGCATCGACCATTTATCCGCTCATCGATTAATTACTTTGTTTTTCAAATTTTTATAGAACGAGTCTGCCGAAGCGGCCGCTAGATGGCGCTTCCGATTCCGCGCGCGCTCGCGTTCCATCCGGCGCACGAATCGAACGAAAACATGGTGGGCAAATTTGCGCAAGAAATAGCAAGAAATAGCGGCAAGGATGCAAACACGATCCCGTAAGTAAAGGGGGTCGACGACTATTATCGAAAATGCCATTCAATTTCAGCGTGGTTTATTGCGGATTCACCTCTCCAAAATTACTTTCATAGAATTTGCAGCTGGTGTTCCGTGTCACCTTCTGTTACGGCCTTCCGTAAAAATACTTTCGCCGTCATCTCTCTTCATCTTCGGCCATTCGTTGTTTTTTACTGTATTGGGGACCAAGTGGGCTAGCCAAGTAAGCAAACAAAAGTGTCAATAAGCGTGGTAAAAAAAACAGCCAAATTTCTCCAAATTTGTTATAGGCAGTTTGCGCAGGTGGCCGTCGGATGGCGCCCCGGTCCGACATGGTAAGCAGGCTTCTGGTTGTGGCTGCAAAAATCATTCGGTTTTCGTTAATTTCCGAATCCCAAATCGCCTAAAATTACTCCCGTTTCAACACCCTCCCGCTCGCTGTTCACTATCTAACAGAATTTATTCGCTAATTTTATTATTTTCACAGGTTCGCCGACCGTTGAAGCTAAATGCCATCCACGTTCCATTTTTAAACTTCCATTTGGAAGCGCTCGTGCTTTCGTTCCTTCCGGTTTTTCCGATGGAACGAAAAGATGGCGGCCTGCACATTGGTAAGCGGGTCCTATTGACTTCAGAAAGTCACTTTTTGTTTTCGTTTCCAATACCAAATCGCCAAAAAAAGCCAATCCTAACATTCTCCCTCACTATCTGTCCTGCTGACCGACCAGGTTTGTTCGCCATTTGCTCAGGTTGGCCGACCGTTGCAGCTGAATGTCATCCTCGTTCCATTTTGAAACTTCCATTTTTGAGCTTCCGTTTGGAAGCGCTCGTGCTTTCGTTCCTTCCGGTTTTTCCGATGGAACGAAAAGATGGCGGCCAGCACATTGGTAAGCAGAAAAATCACTCTGTTTTCGTTAATTTCCGAATCTCAAATCGCCAAAAAAGCCAATTATTCCCATCCTAACATTCTCCCTAACTGTCCGACCAGGTTTGTTCGCTATTTGCTCAGGTTTTGCCGGCGGTAGAAGCTGGGATGCCATCCACGTTCCATGTTTAAATTTAAACTTCCATTTGGAAGCGCTCGTGCTTTCGTTCCTTCCGGCTTTTCCGATGGAACGACAAGATGGCGACCAGCACATTGGTAAGCAGACCTTGTTGTCTTCGAAAAATTTCCGATTTTCGTTAATTTCCGAATCCCAAATCGCCAAAACAGCCAATTATTCCCGTCCTAACATTCTCCCTCACTGTCCGACCAGGTTCGTCGGCTATTCGCTCAGGTTTTGGCGGCGGTAGAAGCTGGGATGCCACTGGTTCCATGACTTCCATTTCGAGTTTCATCTCCAAGTTTTTCGGCGATGTGAATGAAACGAAAACTACATCCCGCGTGTTCAAATTTCAAGAAAAACCCGACCGGAGTGGCGGCGCCGACAAAGGGAAGGTACGAAAAATCGCCGAGCGCCGAGAAACGAGGAGAAACGAGGAGAAACGAGGAACAGTCCACCAGGGCGAGTGCGAGCAGCCGCTGCTCGTCCGCCAGGGGGCGTGGCGAGCATGGGGCGGCGCCCTGTGGGGGCCAATGGCGCTGCTGGGCGTGCTGTCTGTCCGTTTTGGGCTGGGTGGGCCACATGGCCCGCATTCGCCTGGCCGTAGCGAGGGCTGACGGTGGTTTCTAGTCCTGTCGTCCGAAGCGTCCCATGTGCGCGAGTGCCTGTTGGCGGGATAGCCGATCGAGCCCGTGTCCTAGCAGTGACCCCTGACCCCTGACCGGGCGAGGAGCAGCGGCAGCAGGAGCAGGAGAGAGTATTTCTTCGGGTGTTTCGTGACATTAGCCACCACGCTGAACTTCACGGATCTAGCTAGTCCTTACGCCAATATGGCGGGGACTACGGACGGTCTGGAGCAGGAGGTGGGCAGCAAGTCTGCCTTCATGGAGCTGCAGCAGCAGGGCATTTCCGGCATGGCGGCGCACCACGCGTCCGCCTACCCCATCCGGACGAGCTACTCGCAGCCGGTGGCGCAGCACGGCGACGGCAGCGCCTTCTCGGCGGCGCAGTCGGCCCGCAACCTGCACGGCGCCTACCACTTCAGCGCCATGAATTCGCACAACAGCTACCACCACGCCACCCACCCCTACCTCAGCAGCTACCAGACGCCCTGCGCATCGCCCCCCAGAGATGGTGAGTACTGTTTGAGCACTCGCACCCCGTCGGGCCGCGACCTTTGAACCCTAACCTCCGGGACACTGTGTGCATACCCCCCATCACTCTTGGCAGGACACTGTGAAACTCTTTAAGCTAATATGAAAGCAGTGAAATCCACAGACCCATCAACCCCACCTTCCCAACCACATGGCATACTCAGGTGCTGACTGTGAGTGTAGGCTATTAAGTGCATTAATTTGAATTGAAGTCACCAGTGCAGGCTCAGCATGCTGCCCTCGGTAAGATGTCGTGCAAAGAGTGAAATCCAGAAACCCAGGCATGGACACCCAAGATGCAGAATCTCTGCACAGGACAGTGCACATGTCATGCTCGCCAGATGCATGTAGGTTGTGTTGTTTGGGATGGAAACAACATGGATGGACATAACATCCTTGCAGCACTTTTTAGCTTGAGCTTTACTATGTGCTTTGGAATTCGTCATAAATTCAGTTCAATTTAGCACTCCCTACTGTCAGCAGAGATGTCATGTGGTAATGGGAGGAGAGTGAGGTCCCATGCACTGGTGCCCAATCTAACCATGTACATGTAAGTGCTAAAGAACGGCATGCCATCTAGCAGGACCCAAAATAGCCAGGTGGCTGAAATTCTGCCCCTAACATGAAATGGACATATTGCATATAGCCATGCCCTTCAGTTTGCACTTGTATTGCCATATTCACTTCCATTCAATTTCATTCAATTCAATTCCAAGTCAGCATCTGATATGCCATGTATTTGGGGGCACATTTAGCCAAAGCTCAACAGTGTTGCAGCAAAAAGTAAGCAAAAATGAAGCAAAATGAAATATAGGCCTACAGAAAGTGCAGGAAAATTGTGGCAAACAAAACAGAGAAACTTAAAATAAAATAATTCATCAGAATGACATGCCACCCATGGATACGCAGCGAAATTGCGACGAAAACGAAGTAATTTGCACTGATAGACATCGCCACATTCTTCAGTTTAGGGCATGTGATAGTGTGGGGGATAGTGTGGGGACCATACTAAAGCTTCTAAGTTTACCTCAGGGCCCCAGGAGGGACAGTGAGATGGGACCTGACCTGATGGCTCTTTTTTCAACCCTTCTTGTGGGTTTTACGCCGTGAGTGTTGACGTGTGTGAACGGAATTGAGAAGGGGGTGTGAAAGGGCATAATGTGGAACTGCCCCAGAATTTCATGCTAAAAAAGGTGCATTTTCAGCAGTGTTCGAGTGGGTTCGAGGCCCCTTAGCCGAGCTCAATAATGTCACAACAAGCCCTCGTCCCGTGGGAATCCACTCGTGGCCCATGTTCGAACGTGCCAAGGGCCTAAGGGCCACCACACCTGCAATGGGGATTAAGGGCCTGCTAGGCAAGGATGGTTGGCATTTGGAAACTGCCCCTTGCAGTATACACCCACACTTAAGATAAATTTCTTCGAAAAAAATGTTCGAATGAAATTTACGGGTAAATTTAACGTGACCTATGACCCCCCACCCTGGAGCCTAGGTTCCTGGGCATGCCAAAATTTAAAGAAAAAAAAAAAAAATGCAGTTACAATTGAACACTTAACCACTGGGTCCTAAAATGTCAGGTGTAATGTCAGGTGTACATGTGTGCCAAGTAATTGATTAGGACTTAACGGACCGTTAAGTTTAATTGGCGGTCCTTAACGGACCGTTAAGAACCATGTCCATAGATCGCTAACTGAGCATGGCAACCAAATTAGCAAATAAATTGAAAAACAAAAATTAATAATTTCTACTAGGTTGTCATGCCATGGTGTTTGCGCAAATGCATTTTTCTAAAGTTTAAATTTAAGTTTTTAAAAAGAGTTGATTTGCAAGTTGATTTTTGAGTCGAGTTTCTCAAGGCTCATGGTAGTTGTGACCAATGGTCACTACAGGGTGAGCTGTAAGTTTTTGCCATTTTCTAACGCGAAATTCGGGGATGACCCTCGCATTTTTTATTTTCGGAAAAACTTGGTTGTGCGAGAAGAATCCTTTTGAGAAAATCCTCGAACAGACAAATTTAATTATTGCGTTGTAACCTATAAAGGCCTTGAGTCAGAAACGTCCTTGATTTCGGATATTAAAGTTAGGCCTGGTTTAAGGAGGAAGAAACGAGTTGAGGGCTACAGGGTGAGCGCCAGTTTAAACGGAAAACCTTGAACGAAAATTCGGCCGAATTTGGCTGAAAATAACCCCGAAAATGTGCCCCGAATTATGGGATTTTTTAAAAAAAATTTTGGAACGATTTCGAACCCTGAATTCTAACTTGGGAAAGTGATTTTTTGCGAGTTTGCGATGAAATTACCGAGCTTTGCTTGGGCAAGCCTGTGTACTCGATTAGGAAATGTTGAGAAAGTATGAAAAATGTAAAATAATTTGTCGAAAATTGCGCAAAATTGCACACTAATTTGCTAACAAATCGAATTATTGACACTATAAATGTTTTGCGATGTAGAATTTGTTTGTTCAAAAGTTAAATTTGATCAGGATTTTTAAGCTTATTCCCAAAATTTTTCCCCCGAAACAGCCCGCAACACGTTACGTAATTAATTTGAATGAATTCGGTGATTTTTTCGGTAAAATTCGTCGGTGAAATTCAGCTGCCGCCGTTTATTTCGGTAATTTTTATAACCAAAATAATTTACCCGTAAATAAAAAATACCCATGGTTAATGCGAACAACGTCGGTCATTTTACCGATGAAATTTTCTTATTATTATTATTTTTATTATTTTATATATAATAATAATATATTAATAATATATTATTTTTATTAAAATTACCGATGAAATTACATATATATTATTAATAACTGCCATTTTTTGGGAAGTGGAGGTGCTGCGTCGAGCGAGAAAATTTGCTAAAATTCTGTAAATTTTAAACGGCTGTTAAACTACCCGAAATTGTGCGCAAATTTTTGAAATTATAAACGGCGAATTGCTGCGAATTAACAGGAAAGAAAAGGTAATTGAATGTTAATTTAGGACCAAAACGCCATGAACTATGAGAAAAACTGTTGCCAAAGTTTTGAGAAATTTCATGCGAATTTAAGCAATTATTTCGAACTTAATACCGTGTTAAATTACGGTCTGTTTTGGGTATAAAAATCAACATAAAAAATCAACATTTGCATGTTCGCTAGGTCATGCTAGTTGGGAAAATTTGCTGGTAAATTTGGAGAAAAAATAAACAGAAAATTGTTTCATTTCGGCATTTTTGTGTGAAATTTATCAAAAATCCATCCCATAACATATTAATGAAAAGGGCCTGGCATATATTTTTGGAAAATAACGATGCTCGACATTGGTCTGCATTTGATAATAATAATAATAATAATAATAATAATTTTAAAATCAATGATTAATTTCGAGGCTGATGGCGGATTCAGAAGCTAAATTTTGGACTAAATTCTGTAAATTTGGACAAAATTCTGCCAAAATTATGCTCGAAATTGTGTTTTGGGCCAGGTTGTAAATTTCGACAAAAGTAATTTTGCCGGTTGATCGCTGCAACTTCCCCCGATTATTCTTATCATAACAATCATCATTGTTATTAAAATTATTTCTGTTTAACCCCTTTGATAGCGTCGCATTGTGTAGCCATTACGTTTACAGCACTAAATTATCCCTAATTATCGTTGTTGTTATTATTAGTACACTTTTTATTCGGCCCCGAAACGCGTGCTTCATTCCGATATGCTAATTATTGTGATTCGAATAATTATTGTAATTTATCCGGCATGCCGGGACTTATGGGACGACCCTCGTTTTATTGACTTTTGGGCCTTTGGACACACGCCGATAGGTGGCGCCCGCGAGCAAATTTAATCAGCGTTAAATGCAGAAGTTGATCATTTTAAAAATTTTAAATCGTAATTTTTAAATTTTACGATTTTTCATAATGCTTAACAATAATAATATTATCAATGTTGGATGGAATTTAATGAAATTTTTATTGTTTAAATTTTCGAAAAATTAAATTTTCCATGCTATTTGAGAAATTGTTTTTACGAAATATAATTACGTGAGCATTGTTAAAATTTGTTCAAATATATAGGCTTATTTGTTATTATTTATCACATTTTTGCGTAATTTTACTGTAATATTTATTTTTGAAGCTTTACAATGCGAAATTAATTTAAGTTAAAATAAATTATTATATAGACACATAAATATGAGATAAAATATAGAAATAGACATAAGACTTTAAGCATAATTTTACAAATTTTATGGATTTTGTTGGAAATTATCATTCGCGAACATGCACAAAATATCAAAAATTAAACTTATTTATGGGGGCTTAATTATGTTTAGCATAAAATTAAACATAGTTTAAACTAAAATAAACAGCATGTAATAAAATATAAACCTTAATTTAAAAATTTTGCAAATCTTATGGATTTTGTTGGAAATTATCATTCACGAACATGCACAAAATATCATAAATTAACTAAACTTTTAGGGGCGCTTAATTATGTTTAACATAAAATTAAACATAGTTTAAGTTAAACAAAAATAAACATAGCATGTAATCCAATATAAACGTAAATTTAAAAATTTTGCAAATCTTATGGATTTTGTTTGAAAATTATCATTCACGAATATGCACAAAATATTATAAATTTAACTTTTCTTTATGGCGTTTAATTATGTTTAGCATAAAATTAAACACGCAATTAAACATGTAATAAAAGATAAACGAACGAATATAATAAATATAACAAGTATGTGAAATCTAAAATTTACAACAATTTTTAAAACTGTTTTCAAATTATTTTGCAAATTCTTGCGAATTCTTACAATGTCCATGTCTTATATTTCGAAAAATAACTGCTAAAATAATTCCTAAAATAGTGCTAACTGTGATGTGGTGAAAATAGAATTGGCACCGTTAATTAGGGCCCCTTAATGGACGCTCGTTAACTTAACGGGCCGTTAAACCCTGCGAAGCAAAAAAACTGGCTATTATCTCGCTGATTAAGTTTAATCGAAGCTTGCGTTGGTGACACCGGCTGCTAAACTAACTGCTGAACCCCGTAAACTGCTTAGGGCCCTAGGGGGATGTCAAAGGGCCCTTATCGCGAGCTGCCATCACCATGATATCCGTGTTGACACAGCAATTGTTACGGTTAATCAAACAATAGGTGCAATTATTTAAACAAGGTTAATTAATATTCGGGGGTCCGCGCACATTTGCGCAGCACGCCTCGTTAATAAACTACAATTTACGATAAACATTGTCATTAATCAAACGCAATTAAGACCACTTAATGCTCGGTTGCACCAAACGCCGTTTAGCGTTTGTGTTATAACCAATCGTTCAATTGTTAACGAAGTTTGTAATGGAAATACAAATCAAAATTTCGGAATTAATCGCCGGTTAACTATACTCTTGAGGTAAACTCAGGCTTTGCATATCAGTTAATGAGCTGATACATTCGGAATAAATTTATAGGCTCGTTAAAAAGCTGACATTAAACTTTATTTAAACATTATTTCTTAAAATAGTGATGGCGTTAAATAATTGCTGACATTTAATTTGCGTTTTTTTAAACTTATTTAGCTAAAGCAACTAAGGCTTCAACAGTTTCTGCAAAACCACATATGCGTATTCTGTTTTTAATTGTTATTTTTAATCGGTGTTTAAATTTAAACTTTACAAGTCGAATCATGACTTAATTTTGACGCAATTGAGCTGTTTTCAGACGCGTCTTAGTATTTTTAGTTTTTACCCCAATCCCAACAGCAACTTGGCAAATTCGTACGGTTTTTATCGAAGAATTTAATCGAAGGATTTAATCGACGATTAACTTAATGATGGTCAGTCAAACTATTTCCATGGTAATAGCGATGCATGGGGACGGAAACAATGATTAAGTCTTTAAGACATGAAGCCGAATCACGAGCTTATAGACTTGACGTTGCATTAAACTCGCCGTTAAATCAGAATAAACGACTGATTAAAGTTAACGAAGCGTAGTGCAACCACCACGTTTCATAAATATCATGGCCCCTTTTGCATCGGGATTTAATTTAGCTTTATATTAAGAATATACATGTACACAGCGAAGCGTATAGCGTCAGTTGTCACATGGCCGCGCAACTGTTGCTAAACAGCCGTTAACTATATAGATGGTTAAACACGAATTTGGTGATTTATAAAATTTATGAGAAAAATGTTTTTGTTAGTCGTCGATAGATGGCGCCAGCGGCGGATTCGAGCGCGTGCATATGACGTCAGCGTGCTCGTGCCGGCGTTCCACAAAATTCGAAACGTTCGAATGTTCGAAAGTAGAAAAGTAGGCCTATTTTTCGTTTAAATTTCGATGTATTTTTACGTTTTATATTAGAAAACGATTACGAAAAAAGAGCAAACGGTTGCCGGAGATTAATATCGCATGCAGTCGTTTTACCGGAGATCGATAGCCACGTGCAGATGGAACGGAAACAAACGAATAAGGTTGTCGTAGATAAGGGGAGCTGCTGCCTGATAGCAAACTTTTGCCCAAGTATACAATGTAGGGTTTGAGGGAAAAACGGGCAGGTTTATTGGAGGCAGGTGATAATGGTCTATTAACGGGCAAGGTGTGCCAAAGGTCGTTCGGTGTGTGTGGGGGGAAATAAGACGAAAATCAGCTGCTTGACCGGCGCGTTTAATGCCCAAATACGACGCAACCAGCAACAGTTTTAAGGCCCATTGAAAGTGATGTTTTGCAGTTGAATTTTGATCGTTTTGGACAGATATGATAATTTCAAATGGAAACTAAATGTTTTCATTCAAAGTTTATATTGATAGTAAGTTCCTGCGCTATATAAAATGAAAAGACATTTCGTTTTTATAATTTTTCCAGATATTCTTTATTTTGCCAACGACAGTAAATGAAGATGGCAGGTGCTGCCATCTATCGCCCAAAAAGCGAAATAAAAGGTCTAACGTAGAATTATCGTTTTTATTAATATCATATGCGTTTCCATGAGTTGTCAAGAGCGCATCCCAAAAAACGCGAGTCCCTGTTAATGTTAACAAAAAAATTATTTTCATATGTTGATCAGGAAAGGAGAAATGGTATTTGGTAATTTTATGCAGGGTGTCCCCGAAGTCACGACGCACTTTCAATGGGCCTTAAGGCAAAATTAAGTTGTGACAAAATTAGGCTAATATAAACTTGTGTCGTTTGAATTGCATGGGACATACTGTAGCTACGTGTAAATATAGCCAAACTGCATGTAATTTTTGCAAATTTTACTGCGTGTCGCCATTCGTTGCTCAATTTTGAGCAAATTGAGTTTCAAGCACACACGTTGCATGTCCAGTTTTGTGCAAAAACGAGCAAAGCGTATGTGCTGTATCACATGCAATTTTTGTAATGACACTAGGAGCACTAATACATTATGTATAGCCCATACATCCAATCGTTAATGCATGGAATTGAAAATGTCATGTCTATTCCACACTAATTGTATTTAATTTTGCACACTAATTGTTTTATTCAAAGCAAAAACAGACTAAGTTGTACGTGCATGTCATCATACTCAACTGGTGCCACATGAAAAGACTGATTATTGAAACATGTTGAAATTTGAAAATGGCATGGACATACAATGGATGGCATATCGATGGATGCATGATGGTCAAGCATGGCCATGCATCCCTCGGTGGCTTGCATGACCAATGCCAAATTGGCCATGATACAGGCCATAAATCTTGCCTGTTTATTGATGATCAATACGTGTATACATGTATAAATTCCTTTAATTGATTTGCTATACGTTCATGATTTATTCGATGATATGCTGTCGTTATTCAAATTATTCAAATGCACATTATGCACTTCACTTATGCATGGCTGATTTCTGTTTGCAGCCATAAATCTACCGAATATTTGAGCAACCTGCACCGATGACATGCTCGGTTAATTCGCCGATTAACGGTCGATTAATAGCACGTGGTCTGGTGATCAGTACTGGGTCGTTTATTGAGCAAATGTGCGCTTTATGGACAGTTTGATTGCATGTAATATCACGAATTGTGCGAGGCTTTGCTCATCCTAAACACAACAAAAACATAAATGACGTTGCTTGGTCTGTCCTTTTTAATTGGCGATTAGTCGTACGAGTAATCGTTAAACGTGTTTGTGAAAAGGTTAAGTGGAAATCGATCCCAGTCTGCAACTGATATCAAATGATACTGATGTCAATATAAGTTGTATAACACATCATGAAGGGTGGTTTCCAAATATTTAAAGCCAAAATTTTAAAGCCAAAATTGAAGGGCTGGTTGCACCAACAAATGTTAAGCTAAACTCAAGACACTTCGAGTTAACTAAACACGAAGCATTGCACTATCGAATGTTAACAGTTAGGGGCCGGTTGCACCAACAAAAGTTAAGCTAAACTTGATGTAAACCTCGAGTTAACTAAGCGAAAGCATTGCATTACAGAAAGTTAACAGTTAAGGACCGGTTTCACCAACAAATGTTAAGCAAAACATGATGTAAACCTCGATTTAACTAATTGCACTATCGAATGTTGACGGTTAGGGGCCGGTTGCACCAACAAATGTTAAGCGAAACTTAAGGTAAACCTCGAGTTAACTAACAGAAGCATCGCACTATCGAATGTTAACAGTTAGGGGCCGGTTGCACCAACAAAAGTTAAGCTAAACTTGATGTAAATGACGAGTTAACTAAGCAAAAGCATCACACCACAGAAAGTTAACAGTTAAGGACCAGTTGCACCAACAAAAGTTAAGCAAAACTTGATGTAAACCTCGAGTTAACTAATTGCCCTATCGAATGTTAACAGTTAAGGACCGGTTGCACCAACAAATGTTAAGCTAAACTTGATGTAAATGACGAGTTAACTAGGCAAAAGCTTTGCATCACAGAAAGTTAACAGTTAAGGGCCGGTTGCACCAACAAATGTTAAGCTAAACTTGATGTAAACCTCGAGTTAACCAATTGCACTATCGAATGTTAACAGTTAGGGGCCGGTTGCACCATTAAACGTTAGCAAAACTCAAGACTTAGCTCGTGTTAACTAATCACGAAGCATTGCACTATCGAGTGTTAAGTTAGGGGCCGGTTGCACCATCAAAAGTTAAGCTAAACTTGATGTAAACCTCGAGTTAACTAAGCAAAAGCATTGCATCACAGAAAGTTAACAGTTAAGGACCGGTTGCACCAACAAATGTTAAGCAAAACTTAAGGTAAACTTAGATTTAACTAAGCAAAAGCATTGCACTATCGAATATTAAGTTTTGGGCCGGTTGCACCATCAAAAGTTAAGCAAAACTTTATGTAAACCTCGAGTTAACTAATTGCACTATCGAATGTTAACAGTTAGGGGCCGGTTGCACCAACAAAAGTTAAACAAAACCTAAGTTAAACATTCATTTAACTAAGGAAAAGCATTGCATCACAAAAAGTTGATAGTTAACCATGGGTTAAAATTAATTTGGTGCAACAGAAACTTAATCTTCAGATGAACATGTGACTGTTGCAAACGCCATGTTTTCTAACCTCTGATTTAAGCTGCGATGGTGCAACCGGCCCCAAAGTAAATATGAAAATAATTTTAGGTTCTTGAAAACCTTGCGAATTTTCATTTTGAGAAATTTGAGAAAATTGCAGGCACCTTTCTTATCCAGTTTGACATTTTTAAGTTATCCACATGTAATTAATTATCCAAAAATTGATTGATTTTTGCACAATGATTTAATTTTCAAAAGTTCAAAGGTCATCTTTTGAGAAAGTGGTCCAAAAATGACTTAGTTACTGAAAACTTCATAAAATTTTTGCAAAGCAGACCATTTTTGAACATGGCAACCACCTGACATGGAAAACTAGCCAAGTTTATTTATTTGCAAATCCAATTACTAAGAAAACATCAAAATAAAATTCGGCTATTGTCTGAAATTTTAATCCAACCCTAAAATGGTTGCTGTTGTTGTAAAATTATTAACTGTTTAGACATTCTCAAGCAACAAGTTATTCAGCAAAATGTTTTTGGGAAAATAATTGATTAAAAAATAAAACGTGTTTGCTTTAATTCGGGCAGTTTACATGGTCTGAATTTGAAATACTTTGGGAAATTTAGTTTTTGTTGACATTTTCACCTAAAGTAGTTTTAGTTTTTCTCACAATCTTCGTCCGAAAAGCGTAAAAACGAGCCTGATTTTTATTTATTGTCAGAAAATGCAAGTCGGAAAATATTTTTTTTGCCGCCGCCATAAATATGGCGCTCCGGTCGCAGCGGAGTCAATTAACAGCGCGTTTGCGGTTGATACAGTGAAATATTCGCAGTTTTATTACTGCTGGGACGCACAATAAAACAACTGCTTGGATTTGGCCAAAAAAAATTTTGAAAAAAAAAATTTCGATGCCCCCTTTTTATGTTCGGAAAGAAAAAACGCGATGAAAAACATGAAAGAGGGGGCGCCACCGACCACCTGCCTCGCCCAGGGCGCATGCGCATGCCCCCAGCCCGCCCCCTACCGGAAACATCAGTCAAGTTGGTGCCAGCCAACAGACGGCGCTCCTGCCAACGGACACTGTCCGAGCTGCTGCTGACCCCTCCTGTTTTGATTCGCTCATCAAGTTTTGTTGCTCATCAAATGATGTTGAAAGCCTAATGATGGTGTGGGGCAGTGCCACCTAGCAGCGAAGCGATGGTGGTGGTTTAGAACCCAAATATTGTATGTCCACTTTTGAGTTGAGTGTGATTTGTATGTCCACTTGAGCTGATATGTACATGTATGTACACTAGATTGGTTGTATTGTTTTCAGGGAGTGTTGAGCGCCACCTATGTCGGTGGTTTAGTGCACTAATATTGTATGTCCACTTTTGAATTGTGCATCAATATTGCCATCATTGTTAAGTGGCTTTGGTTGAGTATGATTTAATTTTGTTTTTGTTGTTTTAAACAAGACATGGAGGTTGTATTGAGTCGTGGGAACAGCATTACACGATGGACTTACAATGTTTGTAATAGAACTGGTTTTCCTATTGATGTTGAGATGGCATGCTGTCAACTTCATGCATCAAAGTGCTGGACATACAATATTGGTGCTCCGACCAGAGGTACATGCAGTATAACTACTGTGTGTGTGCTAGATGGACATACAATGTGTGTACCAATTGAACTGTGGCTTCTTTGCTATTGATATTGAGATGCAATGCTGTCAACTTCATGCCTCCAACTGCTGGACATACTACATTGATGCACCGACCAAAGGTACATACAGTATCACTGCTGTGTGTACTAGATGGACATACAATGTGTGTACAAATTAGAGATGCCGCGAATATTCGCAATATTCGACATTCGCGAATCGAAGCGAATATTCGATTCGATTCGACTTG
>JAQFYZ010003080.1:0-14538 GCA_034695085.1 Cylindroiulus punctatus | reverse complement strand
CGAGAAATTCATTTCGACAATGAAGGAATTGGTGTCCGCCACAATATGGTGGTACCCTTTGAACTTAACTTGGGTTACCTACCACATGGTACTAAAAATACTGACAGTAGGATACTGAGTTGAATTGAATTGAAGAGTTCAACGACTTAAATTTGGTGCTGCTTCAACATTTTACCGGTGACCGGTCAAAACACACACCGATGTGTAGAGGGAATGACAGCATTTAGTTTATATTGTGAAATAACATCCTTAGGAATTCTAGAGCACTAATGCTAGGAAAATCCTGTTTGGAACATTGTGCAAGCAGGAGATTTGAATTTGATGTTTCCTTATGAAAAAAAAATTAATTCAATCATCAATTTGTTCAAAGGAATCGCATGTCATCTCCTGGATTTTGTGTTCACAAATAACTAGACGTAGCTATACAATATGTAATGTATTAACCATTTGTTAAATTTCCCTGAAGAAAGGTACTTTTCCTCATTTATTTCCAATGAAATAAATTTAATTTTCAGTTCATTTGTATATAATTTGATACATTTCCTACATGTTGTATAATTTTGTTTTTTTCATTCCTGGTTAACTCAAAAACGGTCATATCAAACACCCAACCAACTTGTATTGGGATTTTGTTAACAACTTTAAATTAAGCGCATTTTTGAGCAGGCTCACGCGTCCAAGCATGGTTTTTTTCCGAATTTTGAATTCAGAATTCTGTACACCTGATGAAGAGGTTTGCTCCTCGAAACGCTGTGTATATAGAAGTAATAAAACACTGACTGTTACAATCATCAACTCGTTCCTGCTAGTGTTTAACAGTTTACAATCAGTTTTGATCAGTTTGCCACCAGTCTTTTCCATAAGGGTGAGATTTATGACATTTAGAAACCCCACACCCATACATAAACTCGTAAGTGCAGCACTTGGATCAACAACGAATTCCGTGCACAGAAATCGCACCCTCATACTAGCTTAATGTTTTCGCCCCAAAATATTCTGAAAGCAGCACTCATACTCGATCCAATAAGCACGTTACTCAAAAATAAGAAAGCAGGGTAGCATGTAATTCCACTCAAGAAATGACGCTGGAATTCATAAGCTGTCAACAAACTTTCATGAAGGGCAAAACCCATCACGAGTGCTCTGACTACAAGTGGATTTTCTGGCCCGTTTTCAAGCTTAAACTGGAGATCTCCTCCGCAATCTAAATCATTTCAAACTTGTTCCGACCGTGAATCTGGTTCAGATCTGGCCGAGTAAACAGCTCAGTCACCAGGGTTAGTGAAGATGATTGAAGCCACCGAAATCCCACGTAAGGAAGACCGTCTAATCCCGTTTCTGATGCCCATGAGGATGATCTATCTGTAACGCAATCTGGCCCCATTCAACTCCTAATATATCCACCCAATCATCTTGCAGCAGTAATTCCGAAAATACGGAAAACTAATAACATGCTGGGTCAGCAAACGAAAGTGCTGCCAAAACTAGATTAAGATTCGTGCAAAAGAAAAAAAAATCGAGAATTGCAAAAAGGCAACTGATAAGTGCGGCGGGATATGGGAATATTGCCGTCATCTGACAAAATATAACTACCATAGCAACCAAACTGAATAACCAAGTACCCTATCCGTATCGAGAATCCACAGCAAATGTGTACAAATTGTAAGACTAAATTGGTATGTTAAGTATTTATTCACACATCAATTCCTCGGAGAGGCACTGAATAAATACTTAACATTTCGTACTACAAGTCACGACCCTACGATGTTTTTTCTTTCACTAAACAGGTAATTAGAGAAAACTAGAATTCTTAGTCTAAATCAAGTAGGCAAACCTACTTACACACCTTCACCCGAGTTCAGTAAACATGATTTGACAATTTGCATGGGGGTTCTTCGATCTACCCAAGTGACTTAGACCAAGCTGCAAATAGCATGCAAACAGTTTAAGCTACCGTAAATAGGTTTGAGATGATCAGGTGACTTTCCTATGTTTGTGGAAAACCTTAACCCGGGGCCATATTTCATACAATATGAGGAGTGTGAGGAGTTGGTGAATCTGAGGGATAGTTTTGAGGAGTTGGTGAATCTGAGGGATAGTTTTGAGGAGTTGGTGAATCTGAGGGATAGTTTTGAGGAGTTGAGGTTTCCATGTTATCAGACATCTGAATTGGTAAGCAAACCTTGATGACATTAACCCTGCCCACGTATTACGTAATGGACAATGCAACAATTTACCCATCATGTTGAATAAAAAATCAACTTCGCCCATTAACTTTCAGAATCGTTAAAGATGAACATAAACTATAACATGGGCAGAGAGTGTGCACTACAGATAATGGGCATTGTCTATGGCCATTATCTGTAGTGGCACATGGTAAGCATAGTCTGGTACAGACTAGAATCGAGTAGGCTTGTACTACATGCCGAGAAGCGTTTGGCAGTAATGCTTCAGAACAATTCGAAAAAGTGTAACACTACAGACTGTAACGGCACCTTTATGCTTTCTTCACACCTATCCGTTGCGACTGCATTGCGTTGGATTTCTACGGAAGCCTGAAACGCCCAGACCTGAAACTGTGTTGACAGCCTCGCCTATCCTGGTTAGGATTATTATGCTTATAAACTGCTTATAAACATGCAGACTACGTTCGGAGCGCGCAAGTATAGCAGCTGGAACGCAAGGCCAGGACGCAAACCAAACATAAAGGTGTGATGTTTCGTCTGTCGTCCCGTGTTTCCCTAGCAAATGTGCCATAAGAAACATCACGACGGCCATGTGGTATAACTCGACCATCATCTGCTCTATCGTCTGCTGTTTGGCTGAATGTCTGCCATTTTGTTTGGTTGCGCAATGCGTTCTGCCTGCGGATTGCCTGAAATTAGAACAGGTTTCTCTTCTTGCGTTATGGCCTTTCATTCCAAAATCAACGACGCAAGCCGCAACGCAATGGAGAAACGGACTCACCCAGCGAAAACGCAAAGGTCTTCGCCACCCCCCATGTATCAGCATACAAAAAAATGACCGTTTCAGGCCTCCGTACAGATCCAGCGCAACGCAGTCGCAACGAATAGGTGTGAAGAAAGCATTACCAGTCGTTTTCCACTTGTCTATTCGCCGCGCTGCATTTTGGCTTTGCGCTCGTTTTTTGGTGACGCAAGCCCAAAACGCAAGAGTTCGCATCGCTTCTACTTTCAGGCTTCAGTCAATCCGCAGAAAGAACGCATAGCTCAACCAAACCAAGATGGCGGACATGCGCGAAAGATGCATTATCGGTAAGCTGGCGCGACTGCGCATCCCCCCGAATTATCAAGTTTTAATCATCCTCGCAGAGAAATTCCGCAAAATTATCGCTTTTGAATTGATTAATGATCATTTCTTGAACAGCGCCTCAAGTGCCATATTTTTGTCATACCGAGACTGCGAAGTTCAGGAGCTTTTGTTGACAGACGCCGATCTCGGGTACCGGAAACGTCTCGCAAAAGGACTTTCTAGGCAGTTTTCGATAAGAAAAGAAGCTAAACCAATTAGACTTGGCCTAAACTATAAGTTTAAGTCCGTACTGCATGGTCACAAATGAACATTAATTTGACATCGGTGGCAAAAAAAATACCATGCAATATAGAGCAGATTCAGCAAATCAGGCGACGGCATGGGTAAAAGAGCAGACGATAGAGCAGACCGTCGTATATAGCAGATGACTGTCGTTTATTTTCTAAGGGCACTTTGCTGAAGAAACACGGGGGCGGTGCTTTATGAGCTAATGCAAGTTACGCAACGCAAATATGTATGGTCTGTGCACATCACAGCACAAACGCAAAAAAGGAAAACTGGCATTACACCCTGTCAGCCTGGTGAAGAACATGGCATAGCTCAACAGAAGTAAGAGCCTTGTCATGAGAATTTCACTTAAATGGGCGATAACGTTGCCCGACTACAACATTGATGGTGTTCCTTTAGAAGTCGTTGCGAGTGTTAAATACCTGGTGATCATCACAGATTTTTACTAGGGATTTTAAATTTTCAGCAATATGTAACTTATTATCAAATAATTGACATCCATCACTACTAAATAATCGAGCATTTTTGCGGTAACCAGCTAATTACTTTCAACATTTGACCGCCAGGCGGCGTCACAGTGCGAAGAAGAAGAAATCCGCAATTTTGCTTTGCCGAGATTCGAACTCTGATCACTTCCTTGCTAGGCAGGAGCTCTCCAACAAGCCACGGCGCCAAGCGTATAGGATGCATGCAAGACAGAACCTATATGTCTTTAAAATTTAATTAATAATTAAAATCAATTAGGAAAAAACGTAGGCACGGTTGAAATTCGAACTCGGGATCTCCTGTTTGCTAGACAGAAGCTTAACCAACGAAGCCAAAGTGCCATGACTATGGGATATGGAACACAACCTATATGTCATTGAAATCGAATTGTGGCGCGCTTTTGAATGCTAATAAAACAGAAGCAACACCCCTTAGATGAGCAGCTAAAAATGAAAAATCAAGAAAATTTCAGAGAGCAACATAAATATTAATTTGAAACAATCCAAGAATTGAAGACCTATATAAACAGAACATGATAAAACAATACTTTGTTACAGGCATTCAAGAATGGAATCTCCTACCCCATTACATTAGAAAAATACCTTTTGAATGCTATTATTCATGCATCAAGACTTGTAAGCATTTTTAAGCTAAATTATGTATATACTTGTTAGAAACTTAAATGTGTTGTTACAAAGGTGTATATTTTGTGTATTTCAAATATTATCATTGTAGAAGTATTAAATAATAAAAATGATTTGGTGGTGGTGGCGTTGAGTTTAAGGGCGCAGTGCCTCAAAGGCAAAATGGCGCCTCAACAGTGGCAGATTAGCAGCGGTAAAGGGTCCGAGGGGACAGGAAATGGGATGCGACAGCCATGACAATCAGCACCAAGAGTGGATACACAGAGAGAGAGAGAGATACTCTGTATACGGGGGAAGTAGCACCCCATGCAGCTGACTGATCACACTAATTAGTATAACTAAGTTGTCGGGGGTACAGTAAAGGTGAAAGGGAAGGAGGGGGCCAGTCCCCAGTTCCAGAGGAACACCTTAAGTTGGCCATTACGGGGGGTGGCCGGGTTGGGAAAACGAGGAGGGCCGAAGAGGTTGAAAAAGGGGGAAATCACTGATGATATGTGCTGGGGTATGCATATTAACAAATAAGAGCGGTGTGGCTAATCAACGCCTTAGATTCGTCCAAAGAACATTTAAAGATTGTCCTCCTGTGCAATCTCTTCTCGAGCTCTTCGACTGGTGGATCAAGCGCAGGAAATCGAAATGGTGCAATGGAAGCAGCTAGATTTGTCACTGGGAAGTGCAATGCAAGCAGCTAGATTTGTCACTGTAAAGTGACATGCAGTGAGACGAGAGCATCACCCATATGATGCAGTGATTTCACACTATCAAAATTGGAAGCTCGATGCATGGGTCTTTTTGAAAAAATTTCTTTTACAGGTAATTCAAATTTTTCGAAGGGAATCTTAAGGAAACCGCCGAAGTCGTAGAAACTGCCCCCTTGTGCTGTCCAGGCAGGCTCCCTGTGGGATTTTGACATTGTCTACGATCCCTGAGCTCGTCCTATTTTGACTCTTAACTTTTATTATGTCTGGTCGGCAATATTAAATATGCGGGGAGATGTTTTTATTTTATGAGCGTACTAGCGGACCAACCCATCCTTCGGATGGGTAAGGTCCTTTAGACTCAGCCCGCTTTCATTTGAAATTGCTGCAGCTACAGGGCAGCAACAAACTTTAATATCGATTTCTATTTACTGGTTCCATATATTTTTGTTTGAAAACATCCGACAACATTCAGCTTTTGTCTAGTACTTTGTTTAATTCCTGAATTTTGATGTCTGGTGCTCAATTTGTTCATTCTACTGTGTTTTATATATGCTTGCAACATTTCAAGGGTCTAGTCATAACAGTTTGGGAGATGTATTTACGCACCCCTCTGTTAAACCCCTTAGCATGGGCAATACGAAAAAAAAACACTTTGTTATCAAGGTTCTTCGAACCTAAGGTACATGTAAGCAAAATTTCAAGAGTGTAGACCTAACGGTTTAAGAGATGTATTTACCCACCCCTCTGTTTAATTCCTTTGTTTGGGTAATACGAAAAAGAAACTTTGTTAGCAGGGTTTTATGCACCTAAGGAACACACATGGAAAATATGAAGGTTGTAGCCCTAACGGTTTGGGAGATACAATTACCCCTCTTTTAAAACCTCTTCGAGGGGGACTAGGACAAACTCCTTTCTTAAATGGTGGGTTTGACACCCAAGGAAGGTGTATGCAAAATTTCAAGGTTCTAGCCCTTACGGGTTGGGCTGTGCAATGATTGTCTGTCAGTCAGTCACCCTGTCTCTTTATATATATATAGATTTTATTATAGTAGTTTAATATTGTATATCACGTGTATCTGTTACATTTGCATTGAATGTTTTTTAAAATCGACTGGCCATGCTGTAAGTGTTTTCTTCAGTAACCCACATGTACCTTTTTCAAGACGAAATAAACATTATTATTATTATTATTAACATATTATTATTATTATTATTCTAATCTACTTTTGGAATTACGGACCTATTGGGATACATGCTATTGGTATTTTTCTGCATGTCATCAGACGTTGGAATTCTCTTCCAAAATACAGCCTTCAGCTGCGAGCAATTCCGTTTTACAATGATGACAGTCTCCACCCTGTTGCGGTGACAGTCACCGATTAGATTGGGTTGATGGATTACACCCCCTACCACATGGTTATTCACATACTGATTGGTGAGTACTGAGTAGAATTGAACTTAAGCCTGCCAGAATGCTTGAAAACTGATATAAAAGTTGTCATCATCCGGTGCTAACCACTTATGAGATCTTGGACACAACCAAGAGCATAGTGCAATTCGGCATACATATGTATTGTCTGGGGTGCGCATGAATGATGCAGACAGCACATGGCATAAGCATGTGCAAATTTATGCAAATACCCAGCAATTTGATGATGTTGATGAACTCTACCAAGGCAAACATGGTTACATGGGACTAAATCATCCTTACATCACACGCTCTTGATGACACATCAGGTCGAGTCCACCATTGCCTGAAGACAATGTTGTAATATTACTCAGACGCTCTTCAATTTCCCCATTACTGTATGTCCATACTCGCACTTCTCTCCGCCACATTAGTCCATTAGTAAAGCGTTTAGGGAGCTAGCACATGCGTTCTGTGAAGTGCACATTACTGGTGTGCCTTGCCATTACGGTTCATAAATTGGCACCCGATTGCTAATACACGGGCTATTATCGAGGATTAAAGCCAAATTCAAACGTGTTCGGGCCTGAATTGAAGACTTAACTAATGAGCTGTGTTGCGAGGATGTTGAGAATGCCATAAATTAGCGACGCGTGTTATTGCTTCATTTGTTCGCAACATTGGCTTGGTCCACAACTTGCGATAAAACTGCAATTTCTGCAAGTCATGGTGTTTTGCAGTTTTTCGGTTGTTTTTTGTCAGGTGCACCATTTTACACAGTTGGTGCCACCATATACCGTGATGTAGCCAAGCAGAAAATGAATTCAGAAAACCATCCTGGAATGTACAATTTATGGCACTTGTGGCCGAAAGTACCATCTTATGAAACACTTAACTGCAAAAATAAACTACACTTTCTACAATTGAAATACAATTACAGTGCTATCATGAAGTCATGTTGAACATGTGTTTAAGACGTTTTACACAACACCAGGAATTGTTCTATTGAATAGGAGAGAATTCGGAGAGGAAATTATCCTGATGAGTTCCGTTTAAACAAACTAACTCGTTCCTATCATATGTCATAAATGTTCGAACTATATTTTGTAAATGTACAGTGGACGTTATCACATTGAAAACAAACGATGTGATGCGTAAAATGTTATTCCACATTGAATCCACAAAGTCAACAATGTTGCAGTTACAATCGTATATAAAAGCCTAAAATATGTTGCAGAATTTTTTACATGGACATTGATATTGAATTCTTCAGGGGGTGCACAATGAATACAGTCATGCATATAAACAGTTTTTAATATAGTATGACCAGTATTGGTTAATTGATTTGGGACAACAGCTACATCTGCTTTTCTGTAGAAGACCTGTTATGCTGATACAAGGTGATCATTGACTTTAGAAAATAACTGAAATATTTCTTAGGGTCCCCACACACTAAGTCTTCATCATTCAAATCATGTTAAGTCTTGTTAAATCCTGTGACTCTCCTTAAACCCATACTAAACTGGCTTTAATGATGATGTAGAATATGTGAAGGCACCTATTGGGAAGCAATGGTTTAATCATGGCAAGTCCGATTTAACTGGACGTAACATGATTTAAATGAAAAAGATTTATTTGGTGTATGGGGCCTTTGATTTTTCTCAAAATTTGATATCGAGCTTTACGAAATTGTGTTCACAAGTGCTAGCGAGTTGCCAACTTCATATACATGTACATATAATACGACTTTACCAACATTCAATCTCAGCGTGTAATCTTTAGTGTACCGTGAATCTAAAATTTAAATCGAAAATGAAAAATGCATGCAAAACACAGCAATGCTTACATTTTGGTTGTTATTCAAGTACTAAAATAAATTTGATTTAAGTTTCTCAAAGTTGCTCATTTGCTTTACAGAACAGCAGATATTTACTTAGCAAAGGTTTCATCTTTAACATGAGCAGAAATATTACAATCCTTGCCGAAACCAAGTAATGATGCAAAGTGAAGAACATGTGGAAGTCAGAATAGCTAAACAAATAGCCGGTCCTATCACAAAGACGTTTGGGAAAATTAGAAGCAGGATTTAATAAACTTTCGATTTCTAATTAAACTTAACCGTCACCATAATGGCATTTCACTTTCATTAACTTGCTAAGATAAAGACGATGGCGCCCACTTAAAACAGCAGCATGCCAAAAAGTATTAATTTAGCTTTAAATGCTGGTACTGTACTTGTGAAGTCCTAACATAATACACATTGTATTGCCATATTTATTAAAACATTACAACCTGCAAAAATGTACGTCTGTACATGTACACTGTGCATGGTAGGCCAAATACTGAGGGTAAAATTAATTTATGTTGGATACATATGATTTCAAAGAGCATAAAGGTGAAATTCAGCATCATCCCTCGTGAGCATAAATGATCAGATTTCAACATCATTGTTGAATGATGTATACATTAATTCTTAATTATCAGTAAACTAAAATAATTTATTTTTTAATTTGATCTATTTTATTTAATTTTATTTATTAAATTAATGTTTTTCAAATTAATATCCAATGTAAGCATTACAAACAACATAATTTCTACATTAACCTTGCTCATTGATGTCATGTGCATCTCAGGATAACAATAAGAGCTGGCTCGGTGTATTTAATCACAGCTAAGAATTGTTTCTAGTGTTACGTTTTAGGAAAATCTTCTTGTACAGTGTACAGCTGCACTAGTTTGATTCATGTTTAGCCAGCATGAATCACGTCTGAAAAATGTTACGTCAGCGCTGACTTAGCGTCAAAATAAGGTGCGCAGGCGAACAACTGATGGATTACTAGGAAACGTGCAAATTAATCTTCCAAATAAAACTAGCAATTTGATGACAAAGCGTGAAGTGCAAACACGAAAGCTCTTAAGTGCTGCCATCTCCAATGAGACCCTTACAATGTGGGTTATCACAATGAGCGTGTGCCCACCAAAAATGACAAATTACAATTTTCGTCTACAATTAGAGCAACTCCAAATACACGTGTTACCATTAACCCCTGAACGAGAGCAACATCATGAGATGAAGTGATATTTCGCCATTTGGAGTGCCGAGCATTTTTAGAGTACCCCATGTAGGCATGGATCATTTCGAATTTACTTTAAGCAGGATTTAATAAATCACTTTGGATGTTTTGTGAAATAAATGTTTAAAAATCATTGAAATGATAGTGTGTAGTATACTAGAATGATTTCTACCCTAGATACCTATAGTCGTCTCGGCCAAAGAACGAAAAAATTTACAGCCAATCAGAGAGATTCGGCTTATCGACGTACTGTTTCAGGAGTTTCGGCGGTCGGATGAAAATGGCTGCCCTGCTCGATATTACAATATTACAGGAAGGACGAATCACAAACAGGAAATTGCATCCTATTGGTCTGAACGTCGCCATTTTTTCTTTCTTTTGCCGAGACGACTATAGCTGCCAGGCAATCAGGTCGATAGTATTAGCATATTCATAAATAAAGCCAGCACATGTAGACAACAGTAGTTGAAAATGCATGAATTGCTTAGGACATGGTTCCAATTCACATGATACAGATAGGTCATTGTAATTTCAGTCCATTTTGTAATTATAGCATTGGTCATCAGGCAAAATGCGTATATTAAATAGTCCAATTTGCCCATGTCAAATTTCACCATAAATGTAGTCATTACTTGACCATTTAACTTCAGTAAAAATAACTAAATGTTTTGTCGGAGCTATACTGACACTTGGCACTGGTCATAAATGACCATTTTTAGTTAATTTTGACCAAGTTATTTTTAGTGTATGCATTTACCTCAATAGTGTTTACCTTATTAGTTAGCACCTTATTGATGTTGCCAGATTTGGGGGTTCTGGCAGGTCTGCTGTATCAGATAAGCCTGGTATTGACTTACTGACTGCCTTCGTCAGCAGATCTGGTCAGTTTCGAGAAGAAAAGTTATCAGAACTCTGCAGAACCATGTTGGCAATGTAAATCTCACTTGCCCAAAACAGGAGTAGTCGACAATCTCTATATCCAGTTTCCTCTTTCCTTGGACGGAATAGTTTTAACATAACGGTTGAGAAAAAGCGATTAACGAATAAAACCATATTTTTCCATTTGGCAACTCTTGCACCACTTCGGTAAGGAACCACTACTTTTCTTCCGAAAACCGTTTATGGACAATTTTAGTAATGAAACACCTCTGCCAAAAAGCTGCCAATGGAAATAAGCTTTTTCCGACACTCGTGTGTATGCGTTTTAACAATACAAAACCATGTGGGCTTTCCCCTAATGAAGAAGATCGCCTAAAAGGATTAGACTGTCAAAAAGGGGGGGAAATCAAAATCTTATTTGCAAACAGTGAATTTCCAAACCGCCCTGCTGCTGTGTTTCTGGAGCGTTTCCATGAAGGAAATCCTTAAAACGGGGCATGACTTGCAACTTGTTCACCCATCCGCTAAAAACCAGCTTACAGGAGATGCTGCTCCTTAACCGAGCAATATTCTCTGCATTTCAAAGAATAAGCAATTAGATGGGACTTACGTCAATTATGGGGGTGGGTGCATGCCTTCCAAGTGCTGGATTACAGCTAATTCCTTCGCGGTGGCAAATCCTGAAGCAAAACAGTGTGGTCATGCATGCAGTGAGCAAAACTGCAAACACGGCAATTAAGATATTTGCCCATCCTTCGCAATTTCGCAGAAATCAAGTTCCGATTAATCTCATTCCCATAATCCGTCAAACTTGCAATGAAACTGGCAACTGTGCGGTATGCGGGAAATTCAACAAATTCCAATTAACCCACAAAAGCAATTAGCTTCTTAAAAGTAGAGTCTCCTAACATATTAAAAAACGTATTTAAAATAACAGCCAGGTTATTCAATAAAATGTTTCACCCCTGGCACTTAACATAAGATTAGGCTAGAAACACCATTTTCCAAGTTCAGAATTCATGATTTGGTGGGGTCATACAGTCTCTTCCAGAATGACAGAACCACCAATAAATGACAGGGTATAGCACTGTGTATTGTAACAAAAAATCAACTGTACAGTTTGATTTAGAGGGGAAAAAATATGTAAAATACAAAATTATACATTATGTATTATACAAAAAGAATTAGAAATAAATTCTACCCAGCAGTCTCAGTCTCTTCGTAGTTATCATAGAGATAGACTTTACTGGCCTGTGGCCAAATGTTCAAGTCGACATTCATTTTATAGCAGCAGAGTGGGCAAAATCTGGAATCAGTAGTATTGTCTGCAACATATCCTGTATTTCTATATCGGTTGGATCAAATTAAGGTTGGAAATTATTCATAATTAATTGGGAAATGTATTGTGTCCAAGTGTTTTATTGAATTGTATAGTGTTTATCGGGCAGTGTTTAAGTGTTGGTTTCTCACAACCCTCACTGACCTTTTTCCATTTTTAAGGAAATAAAAATTTTAATAATAATAATAATAAAAACAATGGTTTGATCACAATGTGAATTACAAAAAATAAAAAAGACTGTCCCAAAATGAAGGAGCCAGTGTTGAAAATGCATGAACATTTTTTTTTCAAAACCTATACTACTCGTTTTGGCATGGATTTCATCAAGTTGTACAGCATATTGCAATCCACTTCTTGCTATGCTTCCAGTCAATGTTTACTTAGAATGCCTTTAAAAAACGTAACGTTTTCGCATTCAATTTCGTTTCACTTCAAAAGAAAACAACCAACAATACGTCATTTTCCGTATTAACCCAGATGGGCAGTAGAAAACCTGATATTCGGGACCAGCAATGTGAAAACCCGACAACATACACAAAATCAAATCAGCGAATAAAGGGAAAAAACATGCAAAATGTCAACACTTATCAAACACTGATCATCAAGATCTTCATGAAAATCTTGTGTCCAACACTTTCTTAGATAAGACCAAGATGGCCTCCGACTTACTCCTATATGCCATTAATAAGAAACTAACAGTATTGGCCCTACCTTATTGATGTCATTCTTCCACGTCTTATTGGTGCCGCTAGAGGTCAGCAGTGTCCGCCAATCGTCCATCCGCATCTGAAGAATTTGGCGGGCATTGTCCCCCTGGCATCTGACGCTAACACAGGCGCTGCCATCTGACGCCAAAAAACTGAAACAAAAATAGAAAAACTGAAGTCAATGGCCTGCAGCTGGGAGACGAAAGAACCGCACCTGCGTCATTTTAAAGTATTGATTAGAAAAATATCTTCGTGCTAACAACGCGCTCAATGTTTTTCGCAATTTCAGCGCCATCTAGCCAATAGAGTTGAAAGTGAAAAACCGTGTGACCAAGTCATGGCACCAAGCTGTTGCCATGATGAGTAGGGTTCAGAGAAATGCCACCATACCAGGGAATGTTTACCATGTTTTCAGTTTTCAGAAAAGATTTCATTTTACGAAACACGAACTTTCCCGAAATTTGTTTTTCCCTAGAGGTCACTTTCAATTTAAACAATTGTTATAAAAGCAGATCTAATAAGTTTGAAACAAAATTACTATTGACTTTACCTCAGATGCAAAAAGTCAGAAATAAAAAGTATACCCCCCTGGCCACGACTGTCCTTTAAAACTCCTTTTTCCTGTTACCCCTGTAATACCCCCATGCTGTATTTGACACTATTATCATGCATTACGTGTGCTTTAAATTATTTTTAAAACATTAGTAATTTATTTCTCAGATATTCCCTGGCATTCCAGAAAAGAACGTAGCATGAAATTGAAAATAATACACAGCCATTTCGGAAATTAAAAGAAATGTATATAATAATTTAACATTGATTTTTTTAAAAAAAACGACATTTCTATGAGTGCACTTGACACTTGTGAAAGTGTTTACATTATGTTTACGTGCAAGAATCAACCCACCTATTTTTGTACTTGTTTTGCATTTATTGCACATTGATTTTTACTCATTATTTGCTACTAATTCATTCTATGTACAGATTAACTCATTGACCCATACAAATTCTAACATGAACTTAGGGCCAACTATTAGTAAATAAATTATTATTATTATACCTCAAATAAATCCCTTTGTCCAAGTCACTAGTGATGATAGTTGATGCGACTTCCCTCAATGTCCGTCATTGGTTTAAATTTAAACAGGTCACCTGGTGATAAGATGTTTCAATTTAAACACCCAGAATCCCATGCCTCGTGACAAAGCACCACGTCATATGCATTGGAAGTTTTGGTGACCGTACAATTTATTAGAAAACAGCCATTTGTTTTCTTAAAAATTGAGCTCAGATCTTATAGAAGTTTAACGAGGATGCAAGATACCTCGTTAACAGGAATGATAGCTCGAGTTGCTCTGGAATGTCTTGTTGGATATTTTCCAGACAAAGTTGCATTTACACCAGCAAGGTTTTCTCGTCAATTCTGTCTTCGAAAAAATATACAAGGGAGCATAAATCATCCTCAAAATTCATCGAAGAAATGTCCTCAATAAGGTGCAGGGCTGTCAAATAATGTTGCAGCGTAGATAAATAATTGAGCATCATCGCATTAATCTGCACACGAGTTCGAAAACCCAACCACTTGCCTATAAAGTTTCGTAAAACGAAAGGAGCCAATGTCTAATTTAAAACAGGCGCATCCAGACATGTAGAAATTTATGATGAAAAGAAGTTCTGGAAAGCATGCGACGTGGTTATCATGCTACAACCATGCAGATAACACGTCGCGTTTCCATAAA
>JAQFYZ010003079.1:0-14540 GCA_034695085.1 Cylindroiulus punctatus | reverse complement strand
ATTGAAGAGTTGAATTTCGAAAGGATCTAAGTGCCAATAGAAAATATGCATTGCAATTGAAGAGTTGACTTTCGAAAGGATCTAAGTGCCAATAGAAAAGATGCATTGCAATTGAAGAGTTGACTTTCGAAAGGATCTAAGTGCCAATTGAAAATATGTCTGACAATTGAAGAGTTGACTTTCGAAAGGATCTAAGTGCCAATAGAAAATATGCATTGCAATTGAAGAGTTGACTTTCGAAAGGATCTAAGTGCCAATAGAAAAGATGCATTGCAATTGAAGAGTTGACTTTCGAAAGGATCTAAGTGCCAATTGAAAATATGTCTGACAATTGAAGAGTTGACTTTCGAAAGGATCTAAGTGCTAATAGAAAATGTCTGAATAGTTGACTTTCGAAAGGATCTAAGTGCCAATAGAAAATTTGTCTGACAATTGAAGAGTTGAATTTCGAAAGGATCTAAGTGCCAATAGAAAATATGTCTGACGATTGAAGAGTTGAATTTCGAAAGGATCTAAGTGCCAATAGAAAATTTGTCTGACAATTGAAGAGTTGAATTTCGAAAGGATCTAAGTGCCAATAGAAAATATGCATTGCAATTGAAGAGTTGACTTTCGAAAGGATCTAAGTGCCAATTGAAAATATGTCTGACAATTGAAGAGTTGACTTTCGAAAGGATCTAAGTGCCAATAGAAAATATGTCTCGCAATTGAAGGGTTGGCTTTCGAAAGGATCTAAGTGCCAATAGAAAATGTGTCTTGCAATTGAAGACTCCTCTTTCAACAACTCCTCTTTCTAAAGGATTAAAGTGGCAAAAAAGCAATGTCGTCAAAATCATGATGTATCAATCCTAACAATTATCAAACGTGATCTTAGTGCAAAACAAAATTGTCTGAGAATTGAAGATTGCAGTTTCAGACGGATTTAAGTCTGTTAACTGAAGATTCGACTATCATGAGGATTAAAGTGCCAAAAAGATGCAAAATGTTCATGCAGCAATGTAGCATTGCCAACGATTATGTATATCAAAAGCGGTCTAAGTCCCAAAGGAAAAATGTTGTCTTATCAACTGAGGACTTGACTTTCAAAAAGACTTAAGTGCAAAGACAAGTGAAAGTCGTTAATTCATGCCACATCCATCATCTACGAGCCAATCCTTACAATGAGCAAATGGGTCTATGTGCCAAATAGGCAAAAAGTGGTTAATTTTTGTGGATGAGTTAGCTTCATTAATGCAGTTTGAATTGTTTCCTTGTATTGTACATGTTATGATGAAAATGATTGAATGGCAAATTAGATAACTTCATGTACATGTATAGAAATTGGAAAGAAAACATGTCATGCCTGTGCAGAGAAAAGCACATGAATTTCCATTATCATATTGCTCCATGCTTCCATCAAAGTGCAGTGGTAGTATGTGATACCTAGACAGCGGAAATGGGGTGGCAACTTCCGGTTCGAAACTACTCCCGCTTCCGGTGACGCTTCCTGCTGCAGCTAGTGCGCAGGTGCCTAATGACTAATGCTATTGACCAAATGCATTACCTCCATGATGCAATACTTTAACCCTAAGAGGAATCTATAGGGGAACAAAAATCAGGATAAGCTGTTAGAAAAGGATTTTGAAAAGGATATGGAAACGTGATACCAAATCAAATAACAGCTGATTTACAAATTAATACCATCACTGCAGTGTGAAACATTTTAAAGTTAAATGGGGACCTTTAGCCTAAGTGACACTTGCCAGAAATATGGTGGAAACTGTTTCAACTTTTTGGTTAATTTGCTTTTATCCTAAAAATTCTCCATTGGGTTAGAACTATTCCATCATGATGGGCAACAACATCTATTCAGTTGAAAACTAGGTATAGTAGAACCTCTCTTAACTGATACTGTCTTAACTGATAACCTCCATAAGCTAACATCATTGATCGGTCCCGAGTTCGTCAGAACCGGCCTAAGGATCCTGCCTAAACCAATAACTTGTCTAAACTGCATGTAACGCCCAGTTCCTACAGTATAAGTTTAGATAGGTTCTACTGTATTACAACACTAAATTGAGTTCTATCTTAGACCTGTGCAAGAGGTCGTCTATTCCAAATAAGAAAAAAGTTTGTCGGTAATCTTAACTAACTTGACAAAGACTTAGGTCACGTCCATTAGCATTAAACTCAAGCAAAAACTTTGAGCCCAGAATGAGAAATCCCTTTGGGCCGTCTATCGAGTTGCTGCACAATTTGCCCTTCTAACGCATAACAACACCATAGATACCCTAACTCCTCCCTGGCAGGCCCCCAGTAATGGCCAACTTAAGGTGTTCCCCTGGGAACTGATGTCCGGCCACCTCCTTTCACTTTCAATGGGCATAAACAAAGAGTGGCGCTAGGGAAGGTGCCGCTGTTGTAGCAGGACGGTGCCATTATACGATAGGGAAGCAATGGAAATGGGCGCAAGGTGGCGCTATGTGTGCAATATAAGCATGCCTTACACTATAGTCGTCCCGGCGAAAGAACGAAAAAATGGACCAATAGGATACAATTTCCTGTTTGCATTCGTCCATCCTGTCATATATATCGAGCACGTCAGCCATTTTACTTTTGCCGCTGAAACTCCTGAAACAGTACATCGATAAGCGGAATCTCTCTGATTGGCTGTAAAAGTTTTCGTTCTTTTGCCGAGACCACTATAGTCAAGATTGTGTATCCACACTTGTGAAATTCATGGGTCTAGACAGAAATCTTGTTAAGGGGGCAATGAGGTAAAAGGCAAGTTTGGTAGTGTTTTTTGTAATTTTTCCAACATTTTGTCTGGATTAGGGAGGGGGGCGGCGTGAGCCCACCCTGCCCCTGCCTGGCTGCGGCGATGGTGGAATTTGTTCACTTTGACATCCAGAGCATTTTAGCAATTTGACCGCACATTGTTTCACCATCAGTCACATTAAGCAAATCGCTGTTCCTTGTCGGATTGGGGTCTGTCATGCAACCGAACCACGATACCATGATTCGGTTGCATTTGGGTAATTTTGCCGGATACCATGTTTGGTTTCGGACTCGCAGCAGCCATATGGTGTAACATGGGACATGTTGACTTTTAATTTGCAGAGCCTCCAAAACGTCCACCCAGTTTTATTGTTTCAGCGGTTTGGGCAGAATTTTATTGTTTCGTGCAAATTTGGTCGTCGCACCAAAAACACTTTGTGCTCTTGAAATGCTAATTTCAGAGCTGGTTTCATGTGAAGCCACTGGCTTAGGCCTGGCATTAAAGCGTGATGCGCAAATATTTTGCTAATGAGTGGAGTTAATTAAAATCCCCAGCAAAGGAGTGTCCTGGGGGAGGTGGGGAGCGTGACGTCATCGTGCCCATTCAGTTTATTAGCACACCTCCCAATGCGTGTTCATTTCGTTTTAAGGGCAGATTTACAGGCTCTTTTAATCGTGTCGTTTATTCACTGCGGTTTGGTCCCTCCTTTCGTTAGATAAACGTTGCCCATGTGTAACGCTCAGCTTGGTTCGTAATTTAGCACGACTGACCACGTGGTCTGCAGCAGTGCCCCCTGGGAGCGCCAAATTAATTTCGGCCCCAGTCCCTAAGAAACCTAATCTCAGAGCTACCATAAACAGCGCTGAGAGGAAGATAAACTTCCAGGAAGGCCGCATTTTAAAAAGTTTCGCTGAGAAGCCATGAAGCCCAAAGCCCAAGGTCCAAGTAGGCCAACGAACTTTTTAACCGCAACAACTTTAATATACGCTTTTGGAGCTGGAATTTGTTTGAACTTGCGCTTAACACCAGTTAGTCATTCGCTGCGTGTGCTCTGCGTTGACGCCATTTTTGATTTTAGGGGAAACTGCTCCATCTGCTGGTTTGGCCTGTGAGTCAAATACGTAAAATAAAAACTTTTAAAGAGTTCTTTTTCCAAAATTTGTCCTTGTATCTAACGGTTTTTAAAAAAATAGTTTTGCAATGAGGTACGACTTGCGGACCACCCTGCATCGTATGTTCCATTCATGTTAACCTGGACCGTTCATTGTCCATGCAATTTTACTTTCAAACATCAAATCTGTTATGTGGGATGAGGTGCAATGTGGGTTGAATGAATTTGAGATTCCTCGACTAGTGGTTGCCCAAAGCTGTGATTTTTCACTTATGTCGAGCTGGATTTGCTCCGTTATACAGCTATTGTTTCCCTCGTTCGCTTGATGTGACTTCGATTTCTGTATCGATTTTTCTGCTGTGGTCTTCCATCTGTCCATTAGTCGAACAGACAACTGGTTTCAACTTGGGCTCAATATACGATACCGAGTTACCAACCACTGTAATCGAAATTGACGTATCAGTGCAGCACTGAAGCAAAACATGACACTAATAATAGTTAAAACGAATGAAAAGCTTTGAACGTCAGTCATTTTGATGTGCTTCTGAATTTGGCCAGGATATGTAATTAAATTTAGAGACACTTTTTCTGCAAATCCTACATCCCTAATCCTCATGGAAAAAACGATTGCAAACTGGTATTAACTGCATGGAATGCACATGCATCATGCTTTGATGATGCATTTGCAACTAGATGGCAATCGTTTGCTGGTACGTGTACATGTACATTGTATCCTGATTTCAAACTGGATGCAAAGTTGATAACTGGTCATGTTCTCTCAGTTTGTTGTTGATTGTAAATTTATGTGATGCATTTTGATGTGCATTGTTTCAATGATGCATTTGCAACTAAATGGCAATCGGTTGCTGATGTAGATCCCGATTGTAAGTTGGTGATTTATTGGCTGTATCGCAACCAGTTATCGCCTTGTTGCCACCCAGGCTGGTTGCACACTTGCTATATTTGAAACTAAGCATTAAGGTTAGAATGTTTTATGCAACCAGTTTGCAACATATTAGCAATCGGTTATCTATCACCTGATTGACACCAAGACTGGTTGCACACTGGTTAAATTGCAACAAGCGTACAATTTACTATATTGAAATTGGCAAAATTTATAGAAAAATAGAATATAGAAACAATTTACAATATTTTTCTGCAACTACTTTGCAATCATTGTTTTCGATTTGCCATCTCAACCTAACATAAACGAACTTATAAGCAGTTCAGCAAAATGTTTGTCATAACCAATCCTAACAGAACCTGAACGAATTTAGAAATACATTTTTTAGTACATTTAGCTGCCCACCCACCAGGCAATCGCCGCCGGCCCACGCGCCGTTAGGAGAAGCCCCCCTTTCGCGCGGTGTGCATGGGGGGCAGGGCAGGGCATATACTGTAGCGGTCGTTTTTTTTCTATCTGGACCCAGGTTCTGCACCCCAGCGATGATAAATGTATAACCTGGTTAGATGAAAGTTGTTTATATGACATCCACTGTCCATATTCTTGAAATGACACCTCATTCTTGTCATGGATAGTTTGTTGTGCCTGGGGCCCTGCAATGCTTTTACGACCTCCCATTTCGTTATTAGCCATGAAATTGATGAAATTCTCCGAATTATTGACGTTTTTTTTCCGAATCGAGGTAAATAAACCGTGGACTGGGCGAAATTGCCAAGAATTGGCTTTGATTGATCGAAATTGGGCAGCGAATCTTTTCCATCTTCGAGGCGATCAAGACCTTGTCATTCAATTGTCTTTGGATGGGTTTCTATCAAGATGGTTGGCAGCGAATGATGGCATTATGCAGTGAGGACATGTGTCCAAAATCAAACACCACAAACGTCGATATTCCTCACGTATGTCCAGTGTTTATTCAGCTGATTTCAAATGATACAAATTGGATGGATGGCTCTTGTTTGGGATTTTCCCTGCAGCACATTTTTAATGAAAACGAACTTGTTCCTAAATTAATTTCGTGTTCTTCTCTTCTTAAATTACGTGACGAAAATCCTCCCATCCCTTTGTTTACATTCGTTACGATTATTCTGGCTGAGAATGGGCCATATTTTAATGAATGGGATGCTTTATGGACGCTCTGGAGACTCAATTGCTGCTTGTTTGGCGAATCTAACTAACGTCGAATAAAATGCAAATTAACTGTAATCCCTTCCGTTGATGCAGCCTTAATTGGTGTTAATTATTTCGCTTTTCCAACCTGCATAATGGGCCGTTTGGAAAAACAGTTATTGCTTCCTTAAAGCGGTTTCAGCTATGCATGAGTGAATTATTTATGCGCACCCTGTAAAGTTGGGGACCTTCAAGTTGTACTATCATACGTCGGGGATGGGCCTACCTAAACATATGGAACAATAAAATAAAAATGGAAAATAACCCATCTCATGTTATCATAATAAAATAGAATGTAAACATTTTTATGCACACCCTGTACGATCGCGCAAGGAGTTGGGGCGTTCAGGTATTACATCGTCATTGTGGGAGGCAGATGATGAGGGGATTGGGGTGAACCTTAAAAATATAATAACTGGGAAAAAAATGGAAACGATAAATATAAAATAAAGTGAATATAAACGTTTTTGTGCACACCCTGTACGTTTGCAAGTGGAGTTGGGGACTTTCAAGTATTACTATGATCTTGGGAAGGGGTGGTAAAGTACGGCAGGGGAATATCGTTGGGGTCAACCTAAAAAATACAAAAAAGAAATAAAAATACAAAATGACTACTAAATCTAAAAAAATTAAAATAAAATATAAACATTTTTGTGCTCACCCTGTACGTTTGCAAATGTAGTTGGGGACTTTCAAGTATTACCGTCATCCTGGATGGGGGGAAGCAAATGACGACAGGAGAATTGGGGTAGGTCAACCTTAAAAAAAATACGAAAAGGGAAATAAAAATGGAAAATGACTGCTAAATCGAATAAAAATTAAATTAAATATAAACAATTTTGTGCACCCCCTGTACGTATGCAAGTGGTGTTGGGAACTTTCAAGTATTACTACTATCTTGGGAAAGGGTGGTAAAGAACAGCAGGGGAATTTGGTAGAGGCAACCTAAAAATACAAAGAAGAAATAAAAATACAAAATGACTCCTAAATCTAATAAAATCAAAATTAAATATAAATATTTATGTGCTCACCATGAACGTTTGCAAGTGGAGTTGGGGACTTTCAAGTATTGCCATCATCCTCGGGGGGTAGCAAATGACGAAATGAATTCCACGACTGTGGGATGACATAATTCTTGAACTTTCTGAATACAATTATTATTGTTTTAGCACAGTTGCATTGGTCACGTGGCTTGGTATTAATTTTAATGTTTTTGTTTCAGGGTTACGAAGGCTCGTTACTAAAAGTGACCAGCAAGAATGGCAAAACAGCATCGGTGAGTTAATAACCTTTTATAAATTTTTGTACAATGAACACAAGTCATAAATAATTTTTGCCAGTTCTACACATGTTTTTGCATAACATTCACAAACGTTTTCATCTAATTTTGTATGTTTTCGACTATTAATTTATGGATGCCCCCTGAGCATCGTACACGAACTCAATTGTCCTATGCAAATAAATCTGCGAAAACAGATTTCGATTTGACACTGTTGATGGTGATTAATTGTTCATTAATCGTTTGGCATTTCTGGTGAAAATATGGAAATAATTAAGGTTTTTCTGCAATTAAAATGCTGCATGTCTAAGCTATGAGCTCAGCTCTTTAAACACAATTAGGGTATATGAACTTCACAAATACAGGATCCTCCATTAAGCCACGCAGTTTTTGCCTGTTGCATTAGCTAATCATTGTGTCGTATGTTTGCTTAATCAATCCGTAAGGGATTTGAAATTAGACGACATTTTTGTTTTAATTAAATTTGGAATGAGCTAAATTGGGAAATACTCGACCAAGCCATTAAAACGATCGATGCCTGAGTCTGTCTTTTGGATAATCGTAGTGATTTTTACACCAAAAATTTACACCAAATATCGTGTTAATTTAATAGCTGATAACACCTATTAATGGTCGACTAAACCTGATTGCTTATGTTAAAAATCAAGGTGTGCCTCATCCTTAGTTGACAATTTCTTAAGGCTCATTGAAAGTGATTTTTTGCAAATGAATTTTGATAATTTTGAACAGATATGATAATTTCAAATGAAACTAAATGTTTTAATTCAAAGTTTATATTGATATAGCGAGTTTTTCCAGATATTCTTTATTTTGTCAACGACAGTAAATCTCTTATATTCCTATTCAGATGGCAGGTGCTGCCCTCTATCGCCCATAAAGCAAAATAAGTGGTCAAACATAGAATTATCGTTGTTATTAATATCATATACCTTTCCATAAGTTGTTAAGAGCACAGCCTAAAAAACGCAAGTCCCTGTTAATGTTTGCAAAAAAATTATTTTAATATGTTGATCAGGAAAGAAGAAATTGGATTTGGTAATTTTATGCAGGGTGTCCCCAAAGTCACAACGCACTTTCAATGCGCCTTAAAAAAATTAAAAAAGTTATTTCTGCTGTTGGAGGCACATAATTCTTAGGTTAGTTAAATCTGACGTAAATATTTCCAGAATTTGACGAAATTTGTTTTTATTTTCAGCCTGTTGGGTTTGTTACGTTTACGTCGAGAGCGGGGGCGGAAGCAGCAAAACAGGATCTACAGGTGAGATCATACTATGTCCAATATATAACATGATAAGTGATACATTAAAATAAGTTTGATGAGAAGAATTGGCATTGATAAGAAGAATTTATTTTTGAAAGCAATTTTGTCATTTGAGTGACTTTTTGAACACCCTGTAGATGCAGGTATTGAAAATTAAACTTGATGCATTTGATGCATTTTTAAGCCTCAGTGCTGAACTACAACTGTAAGTTTAATAATGAAACACCCTGTAGAAAATAAAAAATTCTAAATGCAAATTCAAACTATATGACGATAAAACAGGTAGTCAAATTGGTTGAACAGACTTGAAATCTAAAAGCAATTCGAAGCACTACCAATAATCTCTTCTTTTTTAATTTTTGGACACCCTGTAAGTGTGCGAGTATAAAACACTACATTGCACCTTGGCGGCAGTCGAGGGCGAGTGAAATTTGGGCAAAAACAGCTTATTTTTTTCTGGTGTCAGCCCCACCCAAATTCATCTACCGATTTCTGGCTGTTTGTTCATCATTATAAATGTGATGCTTTTTATGAGCATTTTCGACCGAAGTTAGCATGACCGCTGCTGCATTATGTTGCCCATCTTAATTGCCCCATTAACTGAGCCCCCATCCATTGATGAACAACATGTCATTGATGATCATTTGGGGGAGAAACGTGAAATGTGCCCCTTTTATTACACGCACTCAAATATGCGCGAAGGGGTCGAAATCCCATTGAAAAAACGTGTATAAAAGCATAAAATCCGCCATCTTGGATGTAGGGAGCGCTGTAGAGGGCGCCAGCAGCAGCCCTAGCTTTCCGCTTATTGGTTGGTTTAATTTCTGCAAAGTGGTTGTTCCTTGGCTAGTGCACCAAGCCTTAAACCATAAACCATAAAAAATGTGTTAATTTTCCAAAAATATTTTCCCATTTTCTGAACCCTATGCTTATGTCAATGTTCTGCTTACTGTCCACTTGTAATTTTTGTCTAATTTTGGAGTTTATTTTTTTAAAATTTTTATTAAGGCAAAAATTATTGAAAATTAAAGAAAATTAAGAGTAGAGCTCTGTGTACTTTAGACCAATCATATAGCAGTATCAAAAACATTAAGAAAATTAGGACGTAGCTACAGCCGGTGTTGCTAGATACTGCATGGATTACCGGTGATTATTCGGTGGCGCTTTTGCCAATAGACACCTTTTCCTGCACTTTCTTCCCCCTTGGTGGCGCTACTCATACTTAAAAAATTAAGAGCATGTGGGTAGGGTCGAAAAATTAGGAAAGCCAGCTTAATACCAAAATTAAGCCAAAAAATTACAAGTGGACAGGGAACGTGATGCTCGTTCTTTGTGACTAGTGAAATTATGAACAATATTTATTATACTCAAGTCAGAAACCTTGGTCCAGCCACATTTGAGCACATTGAGCAGTGAGAGCATCAGCAAGATTTTAAACTTGCAAAGAATGCATCAGCACGTATGTTCCACAGTGCACATTGTCTCCCTCTTGTTATAACCACTTCCCCTTGGAAGTCCTGATTCCATTTCAGTCTTACTGTACAGTCGATTGCGTGCTCAACGACATAGCCTGCAAGACTTGACTCCTGACTCCAACAGTGAGTCGCTGAGTTCGATTTTCAACTTGCAAAAGATGCATTGGCCCCCATGGGCACACGCCCGCTCCCTAGCCAATCCCCCCTTTTCTTTTGCTCCTGGCGTCCGTAGGGCTATCTTAGTGCAGCCAGGGGTTGAATATGTTATGGCCCTCGTGTAATTTGCCAATATATCCCACCTGGTGCCATTACATTAGGTTCCCATCAGGCCCAGCGCCATCAAATATTCATCACCTCTTTTTTTGGCCCCTCCTTCGCAACTGTTTTCATTGGCCGAAATCCCCCGGCAGACGCCGGGGGTAATAACAAGATGGCGGCGCCCTAGTGGCCGACTGAGCCGCATTCCAATTGGCCAAACTTTACTTTCATAATCTATAGAAAATCGCTTTTTTCGCCAAATGATTTTGACATTTACCGCGAGCGCCGTAGCTCGGCTTATGAGCGGATTCTGCTGAGAAAATTGGCATCCACTCGCGCGGAAAAAATAACATCCCGCCCGATTACACGGTGCGTGTGTCATGCATGTTGGGTGGGGGCACTCGTGTATCCGAGGAGATACAACCTGCTAATATAGCCCTAGCTTTCCTCTTCAACACGCTTTCGATTCCCCCACCTCGTTCAGCCATTCTTCATGTAGGATCCTTATTGCAAAGCTCTGGATTACATTCACCCCACTCCTCCGCGCTCGCCACCCTACACCCCCTTCAAAGGCTGGTGCTTGGTAGTAGACCACTTGTCCTCGCCTTTGCACGCCTTCTTTGTTCACCCCTCATTTGCACCCGGGTGCGGGGTGTCCACCAGTCGCGACCAGTGGACCACCTATTTAGCAGGCTAGAGTTTTGTTCGTTATCGGAAATAACTAAATGGTTCCTTCCACCAACAAAGGAGGGGCACGCACTACTGCTTTCTGAATCAGTCTGTGAACCTTTCCCGTTACCAGACCAGGTGGGTTTTCCCGTGTTGAGTCAAATTAAGCCACACACCTAACTACTGGTGATGCAGTTCTGTCAGTTCCTTAATTTGAAATGCTGGCGGTGTTCATGTCTCCGTGAATACTGTTTTATGGGGATTGCTGGGTAACTCCACCTGGAAGCGGAACCCACGTCATTGTGGGTTCTGCTTCGAGGACTACCGAAGAGCTCCATACTGGTGGTGGTGCCCAAATGCACTGCTGTGGATCACAGCACATTGATGGTGGCGCCATCTTTCATTGTGATTGATTCTCGGGCTGTTCCCCGAACATTCTCCCCTGCAAGTGCTCCCTCGGAACGCATCTTTTTTCATTGGACTCCACATGGCTACCTCTTCCGTTCGATCAATAGCCATTGGCTACTGCGCCCACTGGTCACGTGAGGCCATTGTTTGCCCATTGAGTTGCAAATGAAGCTACGGCGCTTCCTCGTTTTAGCCGTCGTAAAAACGCCGGATTTGTAGAAACCCCCTCGAGAAGCAAAAGCCTCGTTGGAGCTGCGGAGGTGCATTGTGGGAAACATGAACCCCTCTCACTTCCGCTGATTTTTACTCCTGGACATCTCAAGCTTGAGTGTGGAGTCTGCTACCCTTTAAGAACCCTCATTTATGCTGAAATCTTGAGGTGTCAACTGCGTCACATTGCCCTAGTCTCTCAGAAACAATATTTGGCATAGTTGTTTATTTATTGTGCTTCACTGTAGAATATAGACCCTGCTCCAAAAGCGATTTTTTATTTGAACTATCCTTTATTATAGCAAACTAGAAACAAAATGGACTGAGATTGTTTGAAATTGCCGGGCTTGCATGCTCGCAGTGATTGCCTGGCTACAAGGGGCAGCTGAATCGAAAATTGCATTTTAGTTTAGGTTATGCTTATAAACCGAGCTATTGTATATGGTTAAAGGGGCCGACTAGCCACGTGGCTTAAATTCTTCAACTTTGACCTTTTGCTTTTGTGTTTACAACACGATAACATGTCATTACTTTACATTGTTCTTTACAAACCTGTCAGCCTTGAGGCAGAGGCACTGGGCAGAGGGGGTCAGCCAGCCACGTGACATAATATCTCCGTGACCCTTGACCTTTTTGGCTAACTTTTTCTTTTGTGTTTTCAGCAGGGTGTTCGTTTCGATCCCGACATGCCTCAAACCATCCGTCTGGAGTTTGCCAAGAGTAATACGAAGGTTAGCAAACCGAAACAGCAGTCCCCTCCTGCAGCAGCCACCCACCCCACACTTGTGCACCCTTTTGCGGGACGTAAGTATGCACCCCCTCTCACACTAACCAATTTATGCCGGGATCTGCACTGCTCAATCGTCATTGCATTTTCTTTGGAGGGCAGGAGGTCGAAGGTCGATGCACCTGTTAGCACCTGGTCACAAAATTTCAGTCCATTGAATTTGGTTCGAATCTGAATTTTTCTCAAGCGAAAAATGCCAACTCTGATGTATCGGTGCAGATCTCTTTCTCTCTCAGCTTTGACCCCGTATGTGACCCCCCATTGTAGATTTTTTAAACTTGAAAATAACACTTTTTTCCAACACTGGTTCGGTAGAAACGTAGTTTCTCCTTTTATTGCATTTCATATCACAGCAATCACGTTTCCTTTTTTGTCTACTTTTCAAATGCATTCGTGCCACACTTTTAGACGACATTAGAGTTAGTTAGACCAGCATGCTTGGCAGAACGAAAGCAAAAACTAAATTTGGTGAAAAATATCTGCGGTGAAAACCTTGTTTCATTTGATGTCATTGTCGATTACAGAAAACTCATTAATTGAAAGTAATTAATTATGGCATGTTCGTATGTTGTTAAATGCTTCAGTTAAGTAACACATATAATGATGTATGTTCGAGTATTACATTATCAAAAAAAGTGATTTTTCGGACACCCCCCTTTGTTCATCATCATTTTTACCTACGAGTCCCAAGATGGCCGCCATTTCGATTCCTCCTACTTTTTCAACTTTTCTACTTTTGTAGCGTCGTTGTGAATCGCAGCCGGATATTAATTTTATGTCGTTTTTCCATTTGGGAAGACGACATGAAACATATTTTTGAGCGACCAAGCTCGTTTCCGGTGGTTTAAGAGGAAATTATTTGGAGCGCCTTTATTGGTCGATAAGCCGTCACGTGTCAATGAGCAGAACGTTTTTTGGAAAATTGAAAATTTTTCATCGATTTTGTGCCCAAAATGCCCCCTGGTTGCCGCTGGCTTTCCAGAAATAATTATCGCTAATTAGCTGCTGCTTTATGGCTTCATTTTCATCCAAACCCAATTTGTCCGAAAGCATTAACATTGAATCAGTTTCGCTCTTCAAGCCTAAGTTAATTTATTAGAAAAATTTGGCTGGCATTTTCACTCTATTTAAGTTGCCAGCAGCGCCACACAGTGGCAGATACTTGAATGCTAGATTCAAAAGATAAGGTACGAATTGCTTAATTGGCACTTCCTGGTAAACATCCTGTCCATTTCAATAGCTGGCCGTTTGGGTTGCGCGCATTAATTTCGCGATGCTCTTTCCCGTTGTGGGTAATGCAGCCGCCAGGTGGCGCCAGGTCCCAGGCGTCAGTCATTGAAGGTGCAAAGTGGAAAAATACTGTTGTTTTCCATATGGTGCTATTGTTTTTACATAATTATGCACGATCACATTGCATTATTTTACATGCAACACATGTAATGTATTTACTGCAATGGCGCTCGCCTTCCTTTGGCATAGTAAAGCCTCCTGCCACCAGAGGTCGACACTGGTGGCGCCAAGTAGAGGTGCAACCAACTATAGTCCTATCTTGGCACCTCGCTGGTCCTCAGGGCGCTGTTAAACACGCTCGTTGTCGAATTAGCATGAAATATTGGGTTTTTAGTAAAAATTTGAAGCAAGAGAGCTTTCCATGGCCATTTAAATTATCTCCGCAGTTGGCACGAACAAAACCTTCGCATTTATTCGCACGTAAATGGCATCAAGAGACACATTAACCCTTTCATTCATTTTCATGATTATTATGTACACCCGTAAACAAGGGAGAAGACGAGAGGGGGAAATTGGTGTCTTAATGATGTAAGAAAGAGGATGATATCGCCAGTGCCACTTGCTAGAGGGCACTGTTTGCTGCAAATCATTTTTGTGATGTTTCTAAGTTCATTTAGTCTAAAGAAAACAGTAAAACAATTGTGATCACGTTTTGGGGGAATCCGAGTGTTAGTATTAGATTAATACGATGGAGTATTACCGTAATGCAGTGGAGCATTACCTTGGAGCTTACAAGTATTATTACAGTAATACAGTGGAGTATTTTCATAATATGGCGGAGTATTGCCATAACATTGTGGAGTGTTGCCGTAATGCGGTGGAGCTGCCGTAATGCGGTGGAGCTGCCGTAATGCGGTGGAGCTGCCGTAATGCGGTGGAGCT
>JAQFYZ010003078.1:0-14543 GCA_034695085.1 Cylindroiulus punctatus | reverse complement strand
AAAAAATTTCTACACGATTTATAAGTCAGGGAAATTTACTTGGGTTGTCAGGGAATGTCAGGGAAATGATTTTGTAAGTTTGAGTATGAAGCCTGTATTATGTTTTTTTATCCCAACAGTCTCCCGAGTCTTTCTATAACAGCAAATGTCCAAAACCTCGTTAATGTCCCGGATCTTCCTGGATGTGGTTGGACCTTCACCACATTTGGGATCTGAATACCACAGCACGCTCGGGAGCGAGAAACCAACAAACAATGGAATAACTAGGTTTATTGTTAGCTTCTGTATGCCTGAATTAGCACCGTCTATCTAAGCGACGCATCGACTATCAAAGGTGGTGAAGTGACTGCTGGCCTTCCCAACATGGCGCCCAACGTGCAACTCTGTGAACTTTTGCTTTTTACGCAAGGCTGGTCGCCAGGGAGCGTAACGGAGCGATTCGGTTCGCATGGGCCTAATAAAATAGATGAGATATCAATTCGGGTTTTTGTTTGCCCGGGCCATCTTTTTGTCCCTCTGTGGGTTTTGACCTCCAAAACAAACATCGGTTTTATGACGGGTAATTGCAGCCGAGTTAGACACCACCGTGAGTTGGAGGCGACTGGCCAATGCCCGGAGCCAAATGTCGCGACTCGTACCTGTGGACCTGGAGACAATTGGGAGCCGATTTGAATACCAGGGGGAGCGGGGGGAAGGATTAGGGGTGAGGGGCCCACATATTAAAAGTGGACCAGCTGCAGGCTTCCTGCTCATGGCAACACCCCAGCAATGGCCAAAAATGGCCGAAATCAATTATTAGCGATTATTGGCGCCATCTAGGCCGCCAGCTGCCCACTGGCGCCACCCCGCCACGTGCCCCGGCACGCAACCCCGGGCTGTTTTATGGGGTGCAAATAATAAACAAGACCTGTTGACTGCCCTGGTCACGCCGAATGCTGGGGAGGTGATGTGCTTTGTAATCCTATAGGGCTCCCTGGTGGTCGCATTAATAAGCCAGTAGCATCGTCACTGTGGTAGTCATGTCGCGTGATACCAGGTGCACCATGTTGGATTTGTCAAGCCTGCTGGTGTGCACACAATCCTATGGCGAGAGATGCATTCTGGAAATGGCTCGAAACATTTGGCACACCTAAAGCTTACAAAAGTTTGCAGTATACGAAAAGGGCTATAACTTTTGCAATATATTGTTTTTGTTTTTTAAAACTCCCAATTCTCCAATAATTTCTTTTTATGGGTGAAACAATCAGACCTGTCTACACTGTAAACCATAAAAGTACAAATGCAGTTTTTGTGGGGTACAAATGTACCCCCCCCCCCGCCATCCCCCCAATTATAAGACTTTGGTACCTTTTCATTAAGAAATGACTCACATCCATGTCTGCCAATGACTATCGCCATGGAATGTATGCAATTGTCATCTTCTGTACCATTGTTGTTTTTGCAAGAATAAGAAAAGAAAAAGCAAAAGGCATACCCTGTATGTACCTGAAAGTGTTGAACATTAAGTACGAATGATTATAATATATGTACCCAGTGGGAGTAAATGATTTTAATATTTGTACCTCAAGGTACAATATGAATGTGTACAAATGTGGACTCATATGTACCCCTAGGAACACATGTCAAAGGTACACGTGCAATCAACATATGTACCCATAGGGTGTGCATATACATGTAGTTTCAAAACGTTTGTTCCCTTAAGGTTTAACATTTGTACTTTTTCTGTTTAGAGTGTAGTTTAGAGTGTAGAGCTGTTCAATTCGGGTGGTTTCTGTTAAGTGTGAGTCGCTAAGACAGTTTCTACAGGTAAGGTCTTGGACTTCATGACAGCGTTATCTGCAGTGGTACACGTGCTGTTAGCCAAATTTCATTTTTTCGTTGATTGATGGCGCATGCAAGAGCTCTTTGTGAACTAATGTTTATACAATATGAACATTGACTAGTTAATAATACAGGTGTTGACCGAGGGAGACCAATTCAGCCATAAGATAAGAGACGTTCTCTTCGTGCTTTGTCTATATGTCTAATACAGGTGTAAGATGCAACTACTGGTCAGCCTCCCAGGAGCATCCGGCGTGGACCCAATTAATGGCCAGTCAACCAGGTATAAATTTGCCAAGATAGAGTGACAGAGCAGCCACCAACCAGGACGCACTCGTCCTGACACTTTAATTTCAATAAAAACAATCGGAAAAAGTCATCCAAACATGAAACCGCCGACAGAAAAGCGCCCAACAATGGCCGGTTCAGGGGGTCAATGAGCTGAGAAATGCGCTTTTGTGCATTTTTGGACCACCCTATTTCTCATCCCATTCTGTGGCGTAATATATCAAACGCTAAATAGTTTTTCGGCGCGCTGTTGTTTTTTATGTTTGCATAAGAAGGTTATGAAGGTTGTCCACACATGGCGAAGACGAGTGAATAAACGACTTGGCCCCCAGCTAAAGCAAACAAAAACGGCCTTCTCCCAGCTCTCTTTCACCTTCGAAAAATTGTTCACCGAGGGGTATAGGGGGCTCCTGAGCCCTTCTCACCCCATGCTCAAGAACCGAACCCAACGTTGAGTTTGCTCGCAAAATGCACCAACCTTGCCTCGGGCCCAATGCACAATTAAAAGGACGATGAAGTTTACCTAAGGAGGACAGAGTTGGTGGTGGTGGATGTCGTAAAAAGACAATTAAAAAGATGGGTGCATGGATATATTGCATTAGCATCTTGCGAACCATCCCCTCATCAAGGCTGCACTGGTGGAAAAATGTGTGTGTTGTCACTATCAATAGTGACCAACAGTGTACGAGTGTATGCTGAACATGTATGCTGATGTGACATAAGCTTACAGTACTGTGATATATGCTTGCGTTAGTATGCTGTATATAGTCGCTCCTGGATAAGTGGGCCCTGGGTAAATTGGAAACCTCTTCAACTGGGATGCATATCTCAGTCCGAGCGTTTTTCACCAAAAAATCTCCATGGGACCTGGTACAGTGGTAACTTGGGTTAGTTGGATACCTCACTTATATGTAGGCATATGTACATGTACATGTATGTGCCAGTAATGATATAGTGATATCAGCTGTAGCAACTAATAATCAGTGGTGATTTTATATACGTGTCATTATGTCGGTTATGAATATAGACATGCTAAATCTTGCGTGCATGTAAATAATTGAATAAATGCTTGGTGCAAACGTACATGGTCATTATGCTCCAACTGAAATCAGTAAAATGTATGTACTCGTCAAAAGATCAGTATATCTGTATTGATATCACTACGAATTTCATACTGATTTGTACTGATCTCTCCGCCTGGGTGGCTGGCTGTCTTCAGTCCTGAAAACCAGCATTTTCTTCTTCGAGATTCGAAATCTAGGGTATCTTATGTACTGTTTGTTGACGAAATTGAGCCTGGCACCACATGTGCTACAGCGAAGCCCCGTTTGATAAGTTTCGGTAGCTCACGAGTCAGTGAGTTAACATCTTCCAAATGGCAGCTCACGTTTCGAAGGAGATGGACAAAAAGGAGGACTGTTTGGGGGGAAGAAGTCAAAATGTTGTACATAGCTTCCACGATTGAGCGGCAACATGTAAACCAATAACGTTGCGCGACACTGCTGGCCCAGCTCTTGAGTTGATTCAAGGCCCGAATTCCTGGCATTTCGCATTAAAAATAGACACCCAACAAGATGGCCTCCAATGAAAAGATAAGAGATTCCGCCAATGTCAACAGCTCCTCGGTCATGCATGCGTGCTGAGCGTTGGACATTAACGCTAATGGGACATTTGACCTGGTGGACGTTTTTATTGGAAGTTTCTAGCCACATTAGCATGGACGCAGTATAGCATCATTTTATACAGATGTAATGGCAAATCAAACAATTTTTTTTGAGGAGGAATCTTTCGTGCCTCTGTCAATAGACACCCTGGAGCAGATGAATTTCCAACAGTTTCTGGCTTTCTTTTGGATGTCCATCTAAGACTAATTGCACACGAAGAGAATGACCAATAGGACCAATGGAACAAGCACAGCCATGAACTAATCACATTCGTTTCATTTTCCCGCAGGTGAAATCCGTTGCTTTTGCAACTTGGCCTTGTGCGTGTCCACCGGCTACATGTGCAAGTCAGCTTCTGGCGACTGCTTCTCAGAGGTGTCCAGTCACAGGGACATCGGCTACTCCAGGCATGGCTGCGTCGAAATGCTGCACCAGAGCAGGAGGGACGCCTGCCAGAAGCACTTCAGAAACATCTCCAAGATCCAGATGTACCAGGGCAAGCTGCCCTTGCTCATGTGCTGCAAGGAGGACATGTGCAACTACGTGGACATCATGGACGTTAAGATGCTCCTGAACAAGAGGAACAATCAGAGCGACGTGCACAGAGGTAGGTTCCTAGAGTTCTTGGCCACGGAGGCGCTGTGATCCTCCTTGGTGCTCGTGGCGCCCAAGTCTGTGCCTCTTTGCATGATGGCCTTTCTGGGATCAGAGCCAGAAATAGCAGCGTCAATGGCTGCCTAACTCCTCATTTAGAAGCGCATTTTGAAATTCATAAATCATTGGAAAAAATGATTTAGGACGAGGGATGCGCAAAAAATTGCAAAGTTTGTTTAGAAGGAAACTTTATCCCCCTTTTAAACGGTGCTTTAAAAGAAATGTTGGCAGGCAGACGAAAGGAAGGAATTCAACTCTGCAATCCTGCGGCTTTTCAGAAGGCTCCAGGAGGGATGTGTAGATGGCGCCACCACTTTATTTTGGGAAATATAAATACGAGATTTTGACGCTATTAGGTGACGTTGGACTGGTTTACTGGCGTTTTGAGGCGTATTTTTAGCAGGTTCGGACTATAACCCACATGAAATGCCCCTGGAAAATTATGTCAAAATCCTTGGATTCCATATAAAGCAAGGAGTGGAAATGCAAGAGGCTTCGTGAAAGGTGTGGAAATGGGTGCTAAAATCAGGCACTTTTGGTTTAGTTAAACTTTGGCTTAACCTTTCACACCTTGCATTATTAATCTTTCTGAATGTCTTATACATTGACATAAATCCATTACAGGGATCCCTTTTTTAAATCATTTGCGTTCCCTTCTTTAACACTTCTAAAATATTCTTAGGAAAATGCACATTATATGAATAAATTCTGACAATGTTCTTAAAAGTTTTAACATTGACTTCCCTAAACTACTGTACGTTAATTATGTTTCAAGCAAATTTTATTTTATATAAAAATGTGGTTCTGCGTTTCTGTGTTATGAGATTTCTAGAAAGTAATTATTGATTTAAGCTTATTACCTGTACATGTATAAATCAACTTGACTGCATGCTTAACCCCCTTTTGAAAAAACCCCAAAAACTGGTTACACGATGCATCAATTCTAATAATTAATTATCTTTATGAAAACATGTAGCTTTCTTTGGCTCATGGTTTGGCACCACTGTCCACACCACACATTGTGGCACATACAGAATATGTAATCATTAAAATAAATTTTGTTTTGACCATGGAAAACTTGAACAACTAAAGGAAAATTGTTTTCAGACGTTTGTAGTCACCATGGTCCACTTCCAGATTATGCAGGATTCCTTCTTTTTTATTTAAGCCCAGTCTTCCATTATAAAACCATGGGTTGAGATGGCATGCCTTTGGTCTATCACACCTCCTGTCAAAACTAAATTCCCAGAATGCACAGTCATGCAGTGTCCCAAGCAACCTGGGAGATTGCGTTTTTTTGTGCATCTTTCTGACATTTTTTTTGAAAGGGCAACCCCTCACCTATCTGGTGGCCAATCATGGCATCACCCTCATAGTAGATAACGATTAATTGCATCCCCTTGTACCGTTGACGTACATGTAGGTCTACACTGGAAAGTTGACGTAGGAGGCTTTGTTTCGTAATTACAATAATTGGTTCTCAACGAATACCTGAAGCCGCATAATTTACTGCCAGAGTTTGTAGACCTTTCTTCGTCGCATTCTTTTGCGCCTAAGTTGGTTTTTGGCTCGTTTTAAAACATGTTTGAAGTGGGAGACGGTGTTATAAAAATTCCGAAGGCAAGAAATTGTCTGGCAATTAACGCCGCTCACATTGCACTCGATCATGTTGTTTTGGTGCTTTTTATTCATTATTAGCTTTTGAGTTCTTGTTGCCTAAACGAGTCAGCAATGTAAGTCATGCAGATTTTGAGTAGTTTTGAAGATGCCCTTTGGTGACGTTAAAAAAGTCTCCCACAGATTAATTAGTTCAGTCGATCCATCTACAGTATGTTGTAACATTTTTTGATAAAAGTGTTGTGTCATTAAATTTTGGGATACATTTTTCAAATGCGAGGTGCCGCATAATTCTATCTATAGGATGTAATAATTCCTCATAATTCTGAATATAATTTTTTAATATAAGCAATGCTGGCGAATTCGGAAAGTAAATTTCATGGCGAAACAAAGGCGATTCGACAGTCTTGGAAAGTCAGGGAAATCGATATGATCTAGAAAAGTCAGGGTATGGTAATTGATATGACTGGGAAAAGGAAGGGAAATACATACCTGTATGCAGTGTAATGTCTGCAATTTTTTTGGCATAAAATTTTGTTTGGTCAGAGGTGTCTTCTAGTTCAGGACTCGACTTGAAAGTTAATGCTTGCAACATTTCTTTTGATACAAGAAAATCTTGAAACGAACACAAAATATGGTATGCAAACGGTTTATGACTGTAGCACAAGACTGTTATAAAAACTGCGTTAGATCCGTTCAAAATTAAGTTGGTTTCAAATTAAAAGTTTTGCAAAAAAAAACTGTCTGGAAAATTTATGGAACTTTGATTTGATTCAAAATACAATCAAACACACTAATTGACGCTGAGCATGCATTATGTTACTTTGAAGCTCACCACCAGTGAATTTCAAAGAGATGAAATAGTGAAGTTTTGGGCAGTTTCCATTTTTAGAAAAGGATGCCACTAGTTCAAAATCTGTTCAAGGAATCTAAGGGTGGTCCCATTTGGCCAGTTTAGCAATTTTTGGGCACAGAGTGAGCTGATCACCAATTGTTCGTCATGAGTCTATGTTACACTTAACCGATTCTGACATTCTCGATTTATCTTTCAAGGTTTTCCTGGGCCTATGGATGACGGGGATTACCTCTTTGGAAAGCCACCCGAAGGGGCCAGAAGACAGGACGTGTGGTTCAAAGCCGCAGTGATTGCTGTCCCGATTGCAGGTGGATTCATCTTAATAATGCTCATTTTTCTGGCGGTGCACATGCTGCGAAAGGACAACCGCAGGCATCGGCAGACCGTGGAACTGCGGCGTTTGCGGCAGTTTAAAGCTCACCTTCTGGTGGACGACGAAGCCCAGCTGAGGACGGTCTTGGAGAAGAACCACACCAACAGCAGCAGTGCCAAAGCCAACGAGAAGGACATGATTAAGGCCACTAATATGTATGCCAACGTAAATATCGCTATTTCTAGAGACTCGTACGGCGTGAACGAGAAGCACACCAACTATAAAATACTCCACAAGCCGTTCAAAAACTCTTTCAGCAGTGCGGTGGTGAGCATGTTGAGCAGCGGAAAGTCATCCGCTACGCCGGTGTAGTATTAAATATATTTCTGAGATATACCGTGAGAAAAGCACGGCTGGCAGGATAAACTCTGGGCGAACCTGCGACAGTCACCCGAGCAATGCATCGGCCCTCGTGAAAAATGTGCAACACTTGTCAGCTCGCTTCCAAATCAGACTGCGTGCCTTTGTGTCTTAAGATGGAGGAAATACATGAAACCAGTGAAGCCACAGAGAGAAAGTCAGTGGAAATGTGAAGAGGTTTGTTTAAACAGGGGTCAGGCAATGCGAAATACATGCTGATCTGAATAGCAAGAATCGAAGTAAAATAAGATACCATTGACCCAATTTATGCAATGGAATGTAACGATAAGAATGTTGGCCCATAAAACCAGCACAAACGATAAGATGCATGTAAAAACTAGGAATTATAAAACAGTCCACAACTATTTGCCCAATTTGACAATTTTTAGCTTCAGAATTGCAAATAATATTCCAAATATTAGTGAATACATAAAGGCCAAACAAAATATTAAACATTTGGGTGATCATAGAACATGTGGTGCATATGGACGCAGGGCCTTCTCGGGCCCTTATGTTTGAAGGATCAAATTGACTTTTGTTTGCCATTGTTTATTTGCTTTTTGAATCTATTTTAAATCGAAATTCTCAGAATTGTTTACATGGCACACGTTTGCCGGACTCTGCGGGTTGCTGGTGAATGGATGAGAACAAGTCCACTGCGTTAACATTGAGTAAATCATGTTATTGTGGTCTAGGGCAACAAACGCCATTTTAAACATGTGCTTCCATTTGTCGTGCCTGGCCCTTTCTAGTGCATTAGGCAAACAATTGCAGATTTATTACAAGAAAACTTCCTGTTTGAATTTTATTTAATAAGCATACACGTTTATTATTGTATATACTTTTGTAAATACACATCTATATTATTCTTATTCTAATGTATATCAGAATTGTGTCTTGCTTCCAAAATAACAGCACTCGGTCCACCGGCCATCCATACTGCAAAGGCACACAATATGGTAAGTGCAAAACTGGTAAGTGTCCTGTTGTTAAAACATTTTACTTTGAGAATTTTGTTAATAATGTTAGCTGTTTATGTTTATGTCACAAGTACATGTTATTGAGGATGAAACTATTCATTTGGGGTTGAGTCGATGAATTGCCAATGTAGCATTATTCTTCCACGGGTGTTTCTGGCGTTGTCACTTCACTCTCTTCATACATGTAGTATGGTTCTGACTCCTCTGTTCCTGCATCGTCCATTCTTGATTCTGGATGTGAGTCTTCTTCAATTGGTAATGGCATGATCTCTATGCTTGGTCCATCAGCGGTTGGCAATGGCATAATCTCTATGCTTGGTTGTTCCACAGTCGGTTTTAATGTAATCATGTTATTAACTTTGGTGTTTGGTTCTTGTATATTTATTGTACTTTTTTCCATATTTGGATGTTGTAGAAGTGCTGTGTTTTCTTCCATGGTTGGCTTTTGATGTGAGTCGTCCATGTAAGTATGTGGCATAATTGTGCTCCCCTTTGTGTTTGGCCATGCTGTAATCCATGTGTACTTTACTGTGGCAGGATTTGGGCCCAACATGCGCTTTATACGTTCTGGTTCAGCATTAGATTCTATTTTGAGCGGCAAAGTTGTCAGTGCACAACAACGTACACCTTCGAATCGCCCATCATCGCAGCATTTCATCGATCCGCTTCTGGCATTGCATTGACTGTCGCCAGTGCATCCATAGCCAAGTATATCACATCTGTGATCAGGTGGACATCCAATGGCTGAAACAATACAAGTAATAACATCTACAAATCGTGAGTCTTCTTGCCCGATCGATATGTAAACTTTTCGTTTCAAAACGTATTTTTTTAAAACTTTTAAACTATTGTACCAGCTGGCTACAAAATTCTGAATGGAGGACTGTCGTCACGTTCATGATTAACCAAAAGCGTTTTCCATTTCTTTATTCAAGCAACCCTGAGCCAAGTTTTTTAAAAAAACTGATCTCGACTTATGGACACTTAAGAAACCAAACTTCTTTAATTGCAACAACCTGACAGATATGCTTTGAAAAAATTATTAGAACTTTTCTATAATTTGTTTTTAAAAAAAACGTCTATAATTTAAATAATTGAAAAAGCTTACTGTTGCCCAAATGAACATTATTGTTAATGAAATTATGAGGACTAAGCAGTGAATAAATTAATTAAAGTACAGAAAATTTCCAACTTGAATGAGACGCAGTTATCGTGAACCTCAGTCAAATAAAAACACAAATATGGCAAAACTTTGAATATGAGAAATGAGGTGATACTTGCATTTTGTTTTCTGTTCCAGACTTAGGATTTTATGAAAGCCTTCGTAATTCCCATCTCTTCTGTCACGACTTCCAAACAGGAAACATGTCCCCAATGAAGTGGTGATTACCACCAACAAAATTCCGCTTTTCATTTCAACGTTTGTGTAACACCTACAGTATTTAATTCGACTGCTGTAGAATGTATGTTGTGTTAAGCCAAACTAATCGCTTATCCTAATGTATATTTTGGCACAACGTTGTACCTGGGTCGTGACATGTCATTCGAGGATGGCACAAACGTTCAATTGTTTCCTGGAAAACATTATATGTGTATTATGTCAGGGATGAAATTACAATGGCAAATACCGAGAACCGAATTCCAGCATACATGTAGCAATGGTCTTGTTCAAGACTAGACGGATGTGTCGCGGTTCATATTTATCGCCAATTGGTGATTTTGCGTTAGGCATTTTGAAAAGTATTCTGAAAGAAAGAAAAACTTGTTTTATTTTGTATTGCTGTAGTTTTAGTTTTTCTATTACTATTATTTTCTTGTCGTTTTTTTGGTATTGGATGCCAAAAATTATGACTTGTCCAAGTATTATTGACGCCATGATTTATGAGCAGATAGACAATCGAAGTGAAAATTTGACATTTGAAAGCATTCACCAGTGTGGTTTTATTTGAGTCAACCAAACAGTGGGAAATACAAACTTAATTTATGAACATGTCATTGCCGATCAAACACTGCCAACATTAGTGTAAGATTCAGACTGAGCAGCCACAGTCCTCTTGTAGCTTTTTTCTACATGTATGATATGCATTAGTTTGTTTTTTCAACTTTAGCAAAGAGTGTCGAAAACTCACTAGCTTTTGAGGCTGCTAATGGGTATACCTATCGAGTCTACCCCGATTGTTACTGATTAAACGTGCCGGTAAAGTGAATGTGAACATTTTTCGCTGATACAGTATTTCAGTACAAATTGAATTTGGCGCCGAGTTTTGCGCTACCCTGCACAACTCACCTACGTGCAAATCGCAACTGACATCACGTCAGGTTTCGTTTTGCACGTTATTTCGAATGACCCTGTATAATGGCGCAAACGGTGCTGTGTGTTCTGTCGCGATATTATACGAATATTTACGAATATTTCCGTTATTTTGAAATGGTTAGGTGTTTGGATATCACCTGAAGGCTTGGAGAAACCTTGGATGAAGAGAAACCAGATTGTTTTGAGGTGAGAAAGGCTAATCACTAACCTGGTACACATACGATAGGCCTACGTTATGCCTAGTATTTGATGGGCATACAGGTACATGTAGTCCTATGATTTGATTTTACTGTGACAAATACTACGTGATCATTAGGTACTTCTGTTATCATTACACGTAGTTACTGCTGGTTAAAAAGGCTGGGACCATGCCGATTGTAAAGTCCCATGTTCCCACCACACATGCACCTGGTCGGAAACAAGCTTTTGCGTTTTTAAAAAGAGTTGTGGAGTTAATTACAACAGTGATGCCATCTTGCATAATGACGTCTTGGATTCTGAACATCCTTTCAGGAAGCCTGTGTACGAGTGCAATGTTCAGTACAAGTGTTTTATGCATCATTGCTGAATTTGCTTGAATCGTGTGGTACAGCGAGGCATTCGATGCAAACTTTACGTTGCCAAAAACGAGCACCAAAGGCTCGACTTTGAGGACCTCTGTGCCTTTGCCACAGGGTGCGTTTGTTTGTGAATATGCTGGTGAGATTCTCACCTATGATGAGGTGAAATAGAGGTCTAGCCCAAAAGAGCACATACAATAACTACATAAAACTTGTAGATTCGTGCATGAGCATTCGTGCAATCCAAATTTGACCATAGTGCCAGTGCGAGTTGACAGTGCAGTTCCTAGGTTGGCTCTGTTTGCTAATAGAGACATTGTGAGTCACTCGGTCATTGGATCTCGGGATATGCAGTGTTTGTGCGGCGCTTCGTAACTGCTTGCAGTTTTTGCCTTTTGACAATGAACCATTATTCGGTGCACCGGCTATGGAATGAATTGATTACATGTGTGACAATTAATCTTGCTCTGTATTGGTCTACAAATTTCACCTTAGATATTATCAAAATCTGCTGTGGATTGTATGTAATTGAGCAATGTTTGACCCTGGCTTCTTATTAGAGTAGGCTTAGAGATGGCACGCTACTAGAAATGGTACTGATAGTACCATGAGCCAAGAAACTCAAATACATGTAGCAGCTGAAGATATCTTCTGGTGGTGACACTTAAAGCATTATGACGATAAATTGCCATGTTATAGTTCGTCGTAATTTTGGTCATTTTGGCAAATGAGTACTGGCACATCTCATACTGTACCAAGATTCACTGCTGAGCTGTCTGGTGTGTTTTGACTCCTAGCACCACACCGGTGTCATTACCAGTATTTATGGCAAAGAAGAATAAATTAATTATGAAAGATCGTCTTGAAAACCTGCATACCTTGGTGCACATGAAAGAGCCAACCTTTCACATTGTATAACGGAATATGAAAGTACACCACAATACGAATATAAAAAGCCAAAAATGAGATGATTTTATCAAAAACTTTGGTAATTGCAGAGAAAATAAATTTTGATAGGAAAAAGACAACACTCCTTCCTGACTGCATCATGTCATCACGTGATAGCGCCTCATTTTTTCGTTTCACTTTTTGTTACCATGATCCTAGAATGATCATGAGAAGGATCATGTTGCTACTCAGCATTTGAGGTATTGTAATCCGAATACATTGTGCGTTAAATCAATTTAAAGTTAAAAATGATTTCATCAAGAAAAAATACATATTGTAAGTTATGTTTTTGTAATGTTGCTGCATAAAGTTATAGTAAGAGCATTGTGTGGTAATAAGTACAATTGTTGAATGTATGCTTGTGCAATGAAAATTACAAGTTCATATGAAGTACTAAAATTATGTTATCCTTTGACATCAACGAAATTTTGTTAAATTGATACATACATGTACATATTTATTATCCGTAATTTGGATTATAGCCACACATTGCAGACCCCCATTAGGTTTTTTATGTCATTCAACATGATTTTTAATTTTATTTGCCACGCACAGTTGCAGGAAAACATCTGTTCAGATTTGTCTTCAAACGGGAAATTATTTTAAATTTTAACCTCGTTTGTATTTCAGATGCTGAAACCCTGACATAGTGATCTGGTGTTGGTCATTGATTTGCAATGTAGGCTAAGGTAAGCACCAAAGTTTAAACCGATATTTTTCTGAAGCAGTTATAAAATTATTGCGTAAAGCTTCATAAAAAGCTTTGTAATTTGGATTATAGCCACACATTGGAGACCCCCATTAGGCTTTTTATGTCATTCAACATGATTTTTAATTTTACCTGCTACGTACAGTTGCAGGAAAACACCTGTTCAGATTTGTCTTCAAACGTGAAAGCCAAAGGAAATTATTTTAAATTTTAACCTCGTTTGTATTTCAGATGCTGAACCCCTGACATAGTGATATGGTGCTGGTCATTGATTTGTAATGGAAGGTAAGCAGTTCACAGTCTCATTAAACCAATGTTTAAACTGCTATTTCTACTGTAGCAGTTTAAAATTATTGCGTAAAGCTTCATAAGAAGCTTCGTAATTCGGATTATAGCCACAAATTGGAGACCCCCATTAAGCTTTTTGTGGCAATCAACATGATTTTTAATTTTACCTGCCATGCACAAACATCTGTTTTTCTGTCAAATTGTTTCTGAAACATCTTGTCTGCAATAATTTGTAAAAAAAAAAATGAGCAGAAATGCTTAAAATTTTCAAGAAAATGTGAAGTGGGATTGGGCAGCGTATTATTGGCTCTACGTTTTAATTTACTTATTATGTATTAGAGAGGGGGATTGCTCAATTCTAACGAATATGTATGTCAATTATATGGTGTAGGGGATTTTACTGGACTTAATTTGTGCATTGCTTGTCAATTTTAATTACTGGTTGTTTGAAATAACGATGGTGACTACACGAGCACCTACGAAGACGAAGAAGTATTTTTATTGCTCCGTAAAGTTGAATCCCTTCATGCTAACTGATTAAGCAGTTCATTTTTAAATTCCAGAATTGAGTCCGTCTTACCACAGAATTGAGTCTGTCCACAGCCCGTCTAAGATGCCATAAGATGTCCTCATTGTACAGCTGTATTACGCTGGCAGCTGCACACTGCGTCTCAAGATCTTGGCATGCAGACAGTTAAGTCCAATGACTGTTTCACATATTGTACATGATTATATCTGTGGCTTTTTATGTACGCGATGCAATATACACTGTACTGTAAGCTCGAATTAGCAATTTGAAAACCAGCGATGGTGCGACCCCACGTGTCACGCCACAGAACGTTCCTTTGTTTTGCCAGTATGAGTTAATTACTCATAACACTGTTATGATTACACACCAATGTTGCCACAATGTTGCGTTATGTCTGCTAAAACAAAATGCAGCGATATCTAGAAAAAGATTCACGAAATCGGATGTGCAGTTGTGTATGAATATTCTACAGTGTCATATATACAACACTAATTGCATTTGCTAGAGTTAAGGGCCATTATAGGCCGTTTGAAAAATCCCTGTGAATTTGGGGACACCCCTGCACTCCATTCAAAACACCTT
>JAQFYZ010003077.1:0-14547 GCA_034695085.1 Cylindroiulus punctatus | reverse complement strand
AAAAAATGAATAAAATGTAACATTTTTGCAGATGCAGTATATTTTGTGAGAATTTTGATGAACTAAGAATCAATTGCATAACATGTGCATGTGACAAAATGTGACAAATGCGATATTTGCACGTGACAAAATGTGACAAATGCGATATTTGCACGTGACAAAATGTGACAAATGTCCAATTCTTGGATGTGACAAAATGTGACATAGCTGGCCACATGCCTGATATAGCCTATGCAGCTTTTATGTTTATTCTTTGATGAAAGTGACTAAAAACAATAGAAATACCTAAATGTTTTAATTTCTTTGGGTTAGATGAGGGTAATATGAGGCGACTGCTAACCTTTTGGGTATGAAATCTATATTTTAATAGGATTTTCACTAGCAGCAGTCATTCCCGATAGCATGGGTAACTGTTTCATTTCGTTGACAAAAACTATTTATTGACACAAGAACTGATCGCAATATATAAATCTCTCATCAAATATGCTAAAGAAAAATAAAGCGGGCCAAAGATCCCCCACTTTCAGCAATGAAAACACGACTGTGGACGAAATTTATGAGAATGACTCATGAACTTCGTGACGAAAATGTGGTTGCAAAAGTTTCGAAACAGGTCGTCCGAAAAATATTAACATTTCCGGAGAAATGCCGCATTCCAGAAATTGTGATGTAAATCCATTTTGGACCAAGTTGCTTTAAAAAAAAAAATCATTTCCATTTATGCTACAAACCTTTTCTTATTGAAAATAAGAAAAACAAAGTTTGGGATTGGCTTACTTGTGTTCTTCGTTGTTTTTGAGATCAATCTGGATTAAAAATCAAATCCATTTTTTTAAAAATGGAATCGGGAAAATGTTAACATATTCAACCCAACTTTAACTTATTTCTCTATAAGATTACGTGAATACCTTCTAGGTATTGGATCGTGGTATTTATTATTCAGCTATCCATACATTTACCCAAAGAAGTTCAGTTGCTCAAAATGCTCTGTATATGCAATTTGGTTTTCATGAACGAAAACTTGATCGGTTTGTACTATTATACCGGTAACTTAATTTAAATGGCGATCTGTAAATATAAATCGTAAATGGCATTGCTTAAAACTCTGACGAGGTTACTTGCATATGGACGTTTGGTTCAATAAACTTTCAGGAAATAACAAATGCAGGCAAATGTTAGTTTTTCCTTTTTCATTTTTCAGATGATAAAGTATTCTTTTCTGAATATGGTGATATTTACCTTTTTTTTCCCCAAAAGCGACCTCAACCTGCGGTCACAAATGATTGAAATTAATATCGTTGGTGGAATGTCGTTTGCCTCTTGAAATATAAACTTAATGCCAGTTTTTAGCAGAGACTTGTTAAGATGGCTTTGTCCTAGCCACGCAAGAATGAAGTGCGAAGCCTTAAATTAGATGCTAAGCCCCAGGATTTAAGCTTACTGTTAATGTAAAATGTAGACGTTGAACATGGTTCGAATTACGCAGGTCTTAGTTTTAATTCCGAGCCTGAAACTATAGATGTTTTTTTATTAAAATGCATGAACATAAGGTGTTCCACCCTTGATTTGATATTGTCCATGTCCGGACGCTGCTGCTGCTTCGTGTAAAATAACTCGAAAACTCGTTTTTATATAATATAAATAAATTTAACTGAATTTACAATGAATTTGCGATGGATTTTGTGAAAGGTTTTTGCAACCCCTTTTGCCCTACGGGCTTCCATCATTCAAGTTTGAATGCGAGAAATCAGGCGGACTATATTTAAGCTCAAAATGCATCAGAACCGCACCAGGGGTCTCCCCTTTAAAAAATAAGCATTCTGCGATGCTCGGCTCTTATTTGCAAAATATTGCGATAATAAACTTGATTAAAATATGCGGATTTGCAGTGACGTTTGAATTAACGGCCATCTTTGTGGAGGAATGTCCATTATTTCAGTGGAGACAAACAGTCGTTAATTATACCTGATATAACGTTAAGCCAAGAACCCTCAGTTTGGTATTTAAAAACTTTATTCAGTGTACAGTAATAGATTTACAGCTACGGTATATGCCCTCCTCTAACGTCCATGGACAACACGAGAAAGTGGGCTTCCCCACATGGCTCGTAGGCTGGCAGTGATTGCCTGGCGATTTGACAATAGTAGCATTTTGGTTTAGGTTAAGCACTGAAAAAAACGCAAAAAGATGAAAAAATAAATTGATAACTAGGGACATTATTTCAGTCAGCTAGGACAGGTATCATTCAGAGTTGAAATATTTATCTTGGTAGCAAAGAAACCCATCTGATTTTGTTCAAATTCCAGATAGGTTTAATCTCATGTTTGAAATTAATGGAATAATTGCAGCTCGAGAACAAGGGCTAATGTCCAAAATTGCCCATTTTTACCTATGTCCACTACGATTTTGCCAGTACATGTATTGAATATTATAAGTCAAAATAATTCAAAATCCTACAGTTCATATCATGAGTTAGTGCTTGTTTAAAAAGGCCAAAAGGTCAATAGTGCCTTATGCATCTTAATTTCTTTAATTATAATTTCTTGGACGGAAGAAATGACATCGTTTCCCTTGACTGATATATTTGAATAATCTTTAATTTTCCTCATGCTTACATATCATATCACATACACGTCATATCATATGGATAAAACCGATTTTTTCACCAATTTCGAAGACTAACAGCACAGTATTATGCAGATTTGATGCTAAATTGATAATTTTTGTTTATTGTATATCTCTGAATTCGTTTCCACCGAGAAAATAAGGAAAAATTCCCCTTTTGTTAATTGCACTCTAGCTTGTTTCACTCCTAAATTTGTGTAAATTCAAAGTTAAAAAAATTATGTTCATTTTAGCACCTGAAAATCACGTTATGACGTGCCTATATGGTAATCTGACTGAGGAAAATTAAAGATTATTATTATTATATTATTTCTTAAAATGCACTATAACAGACCTTTTTACCTGCAATATAACAGACCTTTTTACCTGAACTATAACAGACCTTTTTACCTGCAATATAACAGGTCTTTTTCCTTCCAAAGTACAAAAACATTGTGCACATTTTTAGCTGGGCATATACAGTATTAGCCTACCGTAGTTTATCCAAAGATTTTGCACGTCATTTATAAGCGAATAAATCGGTTAGTCAACGTTTAGTCAACATGGTAATTTTCACTGTTGGAGTGTTTTTTATTGTTGAACATTTGCGTTCAATGATTCTTTGATTTTTGCAACGTGGATGAAGCCGCTCGCTTAATTGTTTGATCAGTTGCCATTCTGCTTTTGAAAAAAGGTACTTTACCACATAATGATCGGTGAGCAGCTCGGTCAAGCAGATGATGCAAACAAAACACTCAAAATTGCAAAAGCCCAGAGATGGTCGCGCCTTGCGGAAACCGGGACTCGCAAAAATGTCACGAATATGAGAATAATTTGTGGTAATTTCGGGAAAGATTGATCGCTAAATTTTTGTTTTATGGCCACGTTGTTCGCACGTAAAAACCTGCTCCCACCTCACCTTCGCCGCCTTTTAACGCATGTGTGTGGAAAAGTTAAAAGGTCAAACCGTGGCCAGATTTCAGTCAAACTGAAAAACACACCCTGACAACATGCAATTTCGGACCAGTGTTGTCTAACTTGTGTGTTATTGTCACAGTGTAATTTGGCTGAATGCACATTATGCAATCGAGTTAGTTGTATTAATTACTTACTACTAGTTGTATATCATTGATACGAATGATGTGAAGTGCCTAAATCACTCAGGCGTAGTCGTGGTTTAAGGCCCATTGAAAGTGCGTTGTGATTTTGGGGACACCCTGCACGAAATTGCGAAACTCAATTTCTCCTTAATTTCCTGATGAACATATCAAAATATTTTTTTTTTTGTAAACATTAAGAGGGACTTGCGTTTTATTTGTGGTACTATTTGACAACTTGTGGAAATGCTGATATTAATAAAAACGATAATTCTATTTTTGACTTTATTTTGCTTGATGAGCGATAGATGGCAGCACCTGCCGTCTGAATGGGAATATAAGAGATCTAAAGATCTCTGCTAAGAATTTGGAAAAATTATAAAAACGAAATGTATTTTAATTTTATATAGTCCAGTAACTTACTATCAATATAAACTTCGCATTAAAACATTTAGTTTCATTTGAACTTATCTTATCTGTCCAAAATTAGGTAAATTCAATTGCAAAAAATCACTTTTAATGGGCCTTAACATATTTGAGGCTGTACACACATGACGTCCATCCCAATGTGGACTTTTTACCCCCTTCAAACACCCCCATTCATGTTTGTCTCAATTGAACAACAAAACCCATTTCCAGAATTTAACAGGTTGTCAAAACAATCGAAAGTCTTGTTAGTTACATTATGGTGACACTATTCTGTCAATCCATCCTCATTACGTTTTTAGAATTGATTCATGCATGTTTTTGTCCTTCTGCAATGAAATTTCAACCATTTTTATACCCCTACCTTTGGGAACTTGGACGTAGTTTGTGCACCATGGAACTATCAGCTACTGGACAATGTCATGGCACAAATATTGGCACTAGTCTAATAAACTAAAAATGATAATCACTTCTTGCCATGCTATTGGTTTCGCTCTTGCATTTCTGCCCATGCATTTCTGTAATGCGAATCAAAGGTGAAAATTGTAATCAGATTTTCAATAGCTGGGAGCTTGTTGACAAAAAACATGCAGGTGTCTTTTTGGGCACCAATTCCTCTTGTGCCATCATGCTGTGCTATACTATGGATGCAGCAAGTACAGCTGCACCAGTCCATGACACTCAAACTCCACTGAAGGATTCATAAAGATTGACCAGAGCTACCTATAACTGCCACAATGTACTGCTTCTGCAGATTTAGTAACATGTTAGGCTGTTAGCACCAATTTCTGGATTCTGTCTTTCGAAAATGATTGATTTTCAAGGTGGTTGTTTAGGCGCCATCAGTTTTGTTTGGACTTGTTCCGAAATCTTGTCCAAATCCTGTCGGCTGATTTTGGTTATTTAGATGAAGCTTAGACTTGGCAAAATATGCAGTTGTCAAAAGATTTCTTTAAAAATGTTTTTTTCGTCTTCCTATGTGCAAACTTTCTACTTTTTTGCCTAATGTCTATATGGCAGCTCTCAATTTCTGTCGTTCCGAAAGAAAGTTTTCTCATCTTTTTTCCAACTTTTTTCCAACTTTTTTCCAACTTTTTTATTTCGGTGCAACATTACACCCAGGTGCATTAAAGTAGGCCGTGTTGGTGTTTTTTCCACGCGCTTCTGCCATATCCTCATATATCGCATTATTTGTAAGTTTCTTTTGACTCCGTGGCTCTTGTCTCAAAAAATGGGGGAATTTTTGGCTCAGTATTTAGGTGGCTGTCAGAGGAATTTTTGTACTTCCAGAGTTAAAAGCAACTATTTTTATGCCAGACCGAGATTGGCTTTTGTCAGTTTGCCGACCATGTTATTTTTGTTGGAAGTTTTTTCTCCGCGGCGTATGCATATTGTGAGCCTTTTTTATATGGGGCAATTTATAGTCCTATTTGTATGTGCAAAAAGGGGACAGGGTGACAATAAGTTCACCACCCCCTCCCTGCTAAACGTTCGCTGCTCGCCACTGGCTTCAATATGGCGACCCTGGATTTAACAGACATTGTCAAATCATATCGGGGAAAATTTAGGACATTTTTTATTCCTACATCCTAATAGATCACTCTCACCGCTGAGATATGCATAACTCAATATCGCGTCTACTTTGTCAGCTGGGGTTATTTTGGGTGCACCAAATGCTTGGGCCACAGATTATTGTGAAGGTTTAGGCGATGCTGGGAACATTCTTGAGTTTTTAAAATTTTGGCATACTTAAAAATAATGCAGATTCATAATGTTAACATCATTATTTGTATTAAGAGTGACGTTATAGGGGGTGCCTGGATGGATCACGACTATAGGGAGGGGATTCAAAACCAGCTAACCTTGTTAACATCATGATTATACATGTTCTGTACCCATATGGAAAAAAATGTAATAAATATATTTTTTGAAACATATTATTTATATATGGAACAGATTACCAAAATTGGCCCAATTCCATGTATGAATGATATATTATAAATGTTATCATTATATATGTAAAGTATGTGAAATAAATACCTGAAATATATTCCTTCATGTATTGAAAATATGCTGTACATATATGCAATGCATAATGTGAATATGTGGTAAATATTGTTAATAGGAAAAAAGCAAAGGCAAGTAATATAGGCACTATGGTTAACTAAATAGGTATATTATGAGTATAACATATTATTATATTACTAATGTAACAAGAATATATGAAATGTACAATCCTAAAATATATTATGCATATGCATTGCCACATTATATATTTGTAGAAGATATTTGTTATATATTATAAATATACCATGTTTTGTAGCATATATGTTAAGTATATTACAGATATATGCAAGTATATTATAAATATATTATGTACATATTATTTTCCATATGGTTATGGACGGTCCCTAGACACTGTAGAAGATATTTGTTATATATTATAAATATAAAATGTTTTGTAGCATATCTGTAATATACTTAACATATATGTTACAGAACATTTTATATTTATAATATATAACAAATATATAACACATACCATATGGGTATGGACGGTCCCTAGACACTGTAATTTTAAAGCAATGTTCACTTTGTTTTAAAACTGTCAGGAAGTATAGTATTCAATGACACCCTTTAATTTAAGGTGAAATTCGAGTATTTAGGTTGCAGTTTTAATAAATAGCCCGATGAGGAAAATGTGGTTAATTGCGTTATTATCCCCAATACGAACGCAATAGCAATTTGTTGATTGGTTTAAAATTGCCGTTTGTTTAATTGTTTCATTTTGGAAATGCCTAAAGTAACTGGAGAAAGTGCAGGGTGGTGGACCTTTGGGGAAGTGCACCTGGAAATGTCAATGTACTTTGCTGTTTTTGGACCAATACTGCTACCCCCCGCAGGTTTTTCACCACATTGCGGTTCTTTTGTTTTACTCACACGTGTCTATGTAATAAAAGCTAGCTGAGAATGTTAGCTAATAAATCCTAATGAGATAATTTGCATTTTTTTGAATCTCGTATATAGACTTCGCACACGTCCATGTACATATGCATGAAATGGGCTCGTTCAGCTACTCGGGGAATAGAGCTAAAACGTGGCAGATGGGAACTTCATTAAAAATTCAGATTAATAGGGATAATTAATCCCTATTAGGTGTGAAATGTGGAACGCAAAGGGTAGCGCTGACATTGTGTTGATACAAGAGAGGGCGCTGCTAAGCAGTTTAGCAGATGGTGGTTTTGAATTAATGTGATACATGGGAACAACCAAGAACACAAAGAAAGTTTTGAATTTACAATGATTTCGAATATTTATTTCTTGTTGATACCAACGTCGATGTTGTTTGAGCTGAGTTAAATTTTTTTTTTTTTTTTTTTTATCTTTCAATACATGTACACTTAATTTGATGAAAACATTTCATTGTGTTCGTCACACATAATTTTATTCGTACGTGTTTACGACATCATTGCACGAAAATGATGGCACCACCAGCTTCCCCCGGTGTGTTTATTTTACATTTTGGTATTAATTTGATGATTCATTATTATGCAAGCTCAAATAGGGGTGTTTGTTAGTCATCCCCACTTTCCGATGAATGTAGAACGCCCTTTCACTTTTATATCCAATTTATTCAAATATTAAATTTCGACATGTGTAAAATATAGGTGTCATATGGCGGTTGGGATGTGGAAGGGGGTGGGTGGGGAAACGGGCTGTATAAAATATGACCTACATGACTAAAATTTTAATAATCTGGTTTTAATCAAGTCCACAAAACAATAAACTCCAACGACGTTAATTACGAGTCTATCAATAGAATTTTGCTTTAGTTACATGTATAATTATGCAATATCTGTCCGCAGTTTGCAAATGTAAAATCCGTTTTTTCAATCCCTTGACACGAATCATTGTCTGGGTTCATATATTTGCCATTTATGGAGAAGTGTGCCCAAAACAGATTCAATATGACAATTGTAGCTGGCATAAACGAATTGGTGCGAAAATTATGAAAATCTTAATTAACATCTGATGAAAACGATTTCTGCCATGGTTTTAGCACGAAAATTTAGGTCAAAAGTATTAAAACAATAAATAAATAGAGGCTTGTGTATATAAGCCTGCGTGTTCAGTGAAGAAAATACTTAAATTTGTCATTGTGCGAACGAACAAGTTTATTATTTTTTCAAACTGAAAGGCCTGGCAAATTCAATTGCTCATCTAGGCCAAATTTCGTGCGAAATCGTGTATGAAGATTTCATATGTGATTTCGCACACGCAACTTTGCGAATTTAGCGAAATTATCATACGCTAAAAATAATATTAGTTATAAATTCATTTTTACATACAGAAAATATTAGTTATAAATTCATGTTTGCATACAGAAAATATTAGTAATAAATTCATGTTTGCATACGGAAAATATTAGTAATAAATTCATTTTTGCATACAGAAAATATTAGTTATAAATTCAGTTTTGCTTACAGAAGTCTACTTGTCTGTGCAAGTTGCAATAGGCGTCTCAATGTTACTATTTTCACAAGTTAAGGTAATGTTTTTGGTGCTGCCATCTATACAAACTAGCAAAAGACTACATAAGGTAGTTTTCCGACCAATTTGGCTGTTTTTACTATGATTATAAATCAATTTACTTGAGGTTATACAGAATTTACATCGAATCTGCACGCAACATTGAATCAGATAAATTATACGATGCCATTTATGGACGACCCTTAAACTTGGAGTGATGAGACTTGTTCTTCGGTGATTTTTATGGCATCAGCTTTAATTTAGCATAGATCATTAAATCTAATCCTCGTTAAATTATAAATCCTTCAAAAGGGAAAAAAAGGACGAGCAGCAAAAACGACCAACCCGACCACAATTAGTGGGGAAACGTCAGATTTTATGTCTTAATATATAATGGCTTCATTATTTCGTTTTTCTGAAATACTGATAAGTCCTAATGAACATTTTTTGTCGTAAGGACCCTTTAATCCTCGTCGCCCAGCCTCCCATTCAATAAAAGCCCCGTAGGGGTCACTTTTGCGCACCTGTATTTGTCAAAAAATGAAGATAATCCTATAATTATTGGATGAGATGTTTTTTGCGCTATTTTTGCACATATTATACCTCTTGATTGTCTCGTTTTATCTTTTTGGTTCGATAACGAAAAAAAAGCCGTCGCTCAGCCACAAGTTATTAGGGAATTTGTTTGTTTGGCCCCTAGATTTCGCATTCGTTAAACTAATCAGTAAATGACCCCGCTACCATAAAAGTGGTCGCATTTACGATACCTCTAATTATTATTTTCTTTCTTGGAATTAACACGTTACTGAACAAAGACAGAAAGCAGTGCCATTGAAAACTGAGAAAGTTGACTTGTGGCGATCACTATACTCAGCTGCTACTTCGTGTCAGTATGTGGTTTGGAAAGCAGTGATTTCCAATGGAAATGGTGTGCAATTGACTGTTTGTCATTTGTCACCCTTGCATTGTTACCCTGGAGGCTATTCTCCTCCTCCCTTCCATTATCCAATTGTGACGGTCCATGGTGGTCAAGTAAGTTTTGGCCTGGGGATCAGTGTGTTTGTACCCTTACCTTTGTTAAAGCACGTGTCCAGTGGCTAGGGCACATGACCAAAATTAATGCCTTTCTTGTACCAATGAATACAGGCGGAGGGGACAAAGTGAAACGTATGGAGAAGGTCCATTCTACCATTTATGCATTGGGTTTGGGAAATATTCTACCATTTATGCATTAGTTTGGAAAACATTCTACCATTTATGCATTAGTTTGGAAAACATTCTACCATTTATGCATTGGGTTTGGAAAACATTCTACCATTTATGCATTGGGTTTGGAAAACATTATACCATTTATGCATTGGGTTTGGAAAACATTCTGCCATTTATGCATTGGGTTTGGAAAACATTCTGCCATTTATGCATTACTTTGGAAAACATTCTACCATTTATGCATTAGTTTGGAAAACATTCTGCCATTTATGCATTGGGTTTGGAAAACATTCTACCATTTATGCATTGGGTTTCGAAAACATTCTATCATTTATGCATTGGGTTTGGAAAACATAATGCATTTATGCATTGGGTTTGGAAAACATATTGCATTTATGCATTGGGTTTGGAAAACATTCTACCATTTATGCATTGGGTTTGGAAAACGTTCTACCATTTATGCATTGGGTTTGGAAAACATTCAACCATTTATGCATTGGGTTTGGAAAACATTCTACCATTTATGCATTGGGTTTGGGGAACATTCTACCATTTATGCATTATGTTTGGAAAACATTCTACAATTTATGCATTAGTTTGGAAAACATTCTACCATTTATGCATTAGTTTGGAAAACATTCTACCATTTATGCATTAGTTTGGAAAACATTCTACCATTTATGCATTGGGTTTGGAAAACATTCTACCATTTATGCATTGGGTTTGGAAAACATTCTACCATTTATGCATTGGATTTGTTAAACATTATACCATTTATGCATTAGTTTGGAAAACATTGTGAGCGATTTGAGTACATTTACGCCCTTTTTGAATGACCCCGTATGTCTTGTTTTGTAATTTCAATTAATTTTTGTACATGCATAATCTAAATTGCAGTTCTTTCCTATATCGCAATTATCCAGTTTACATGATTGCCTCAAATTAAATTTGTAGCAATTTCACTAGGTTTTTCCGAGCATTTTTATTGCGGAGTTAAAAACTATAATTATGTCTACGAGCGACGAGATCTTATGATTAAACTATTTTTATGAAACAATTTTGAAGGGTATTGATGGGAAATTGGCGATGATTTAAAATGTAATCACGTGACCAATTTAGCTTCCCCATCCAATTCTCGATTGCTTTTTACCTCAGCTATCCAATTTTTTTAAAAATTCTGCCATGATTTGCCTCTCTTTAAGCCAGACAGGAGAAACTGAACAATAAATTACTCTCCAAATGTTTTGTAAACTGAAAGTGCTTGGTTGTGGTTTTCCCTCTTCCTTTAAATTTTTAATATTTTCGAACCATGATTTGTCTCTATTATGAGCTAGACGTGAAAAACGGATTGTTAAATTATTCTTGTTAAAGAATTTGTTAATTTAATTGGATATCAATTCTATAGTTTATGACTTTTTCATTTCTGATATATAGAGTTGTTTTTTTCATTTTACTTTTATCGTCGTTGCTAAATGGGTGATGCGGTCAATTAAATCTCATTAATTCAAAATGGCTGTCGTTTTGCATTAAATATAAAAAATTGCCCGCTTTCCGCACGCGAGATAACTTTTATGTCATTTCTTTGAGAAATAAAATATTTAATTATAGGTATATAAATAAATTCTTCAACAGATAAATTTAAAGTCATTATTAATTTTATCAGGGCTTTTTATTTTTCCAATCAGTTGGAAATTTCCTACTCCATCATTTAAAAGTAGTCATGCAAGCAGATAAGTGACAAATAACACCCAATTTCCCACCACTATTAACATTTTTGGTCACCTGACTGAATTTTAACTATGAACGAAATGTGAACCGAAGTCTTATCTTGAGAAATGTTTTCGATGCATATAAAAAGCCTGCATCACGAGAAAATAAAGTTTAGTTTTTGGGAGGTGCGTTGAAACAAGCATATGCGAAAACAAGAACGTCAAATTACATAAAAAGTTATGCATTTTTGTTTAATTTGCCTTTTTTCCTGATACTCGAATAACGTGGCACTCATACTAATTTTCCTAATTTATGAAAAAAATCACGATTCCATTTTAAATTTTCCTAATGACGGAAAATTTTAACAATAACCCTTCATTTTGTTTTTATCACAGCTTTACTAAGTATATAGGTAGACGTGCACCTCGATCAGAATGTAGTTATCAAAGTGACAACACAATGGAAAAACGCGAAAAATTCCACTGAAGTGACTAGCCTACACATGACAAGTAACCCTTAAAAAGTCGTGATTTGTGTATTTAGCCTTAAAATGACATTTCCCAATTGAATTTTCTAGGCCATGACTTTAATCCTATCTCTTTATACACGCTCGAGCCCGTCTTTTTGCAAGAAGATAAACTTTCTAAAAAATAGTAAAATTAGGTCTCAGGGTTTGGTGAATAGCCTAAAAGCAAGATGGCCGCCATTTTTCAGACAGCTTTTACACGTACGTTTCTCCTTAGTATAGCGGCGTGTTTAACTTGATTGTTGTTTATTATGCGTGCATTCTTTAGTGTCACGAGAATACCACACTATAAATATATTTATATAAATGTATAGAAATAAATTAGCACTTACCTGCGCGTTCGAGCTGGCCATGGCAGTCATTCATTTAACTGGCTATTTTTGTGTCTTTTTTTAAAGTCACGATTTTCTTAAACCACCCCTTGACCTTTTCAAGTTATTTTTAGGGCAACTTTTAGCTTGAGTACACGCCTTTTGTTTCATTTCAATCGAAATTCTTGTTACTTAGATATTATGCGGGCCTGTGATTATTTCTAAAAAAGTAAACTTTTGATTTTTTTTTTCTTTCTTAAGGTTCTATTTGCATTGTCCGATTTTTCTCCTTGGATTTTTCACGAACTACCTAATTTAAAGGTAATTCTGTATTCCATGGGCGAAATATCTAGATTGTTTTGCAAATTTTGAATGCCTTTGGAAATGTTCCTTGACATTGGGCAATATGAAATTATCTAGAAAACAAATGGTCATTTTATGATAATTTCTCTTAACATAGCATGTCCACCTCGACTTTTTTACCATTCATTGCTTTGTTAAGTCTACTTATTTTAATCCTTTATAACGCTATTTCCAGTTAGGCCATTTAAAATTCATGTAACTTTTCACATGAAAAAGATTTTCTTAGCAGAATTCTTTAGTTATTTCCTCCGAAAAGTAAGTATCCAGAGTGAATTTGAGGTTATTGGCTTAACCATCCTTTCTGCCCATATATTTTTGACTCGAATATGCGTCGCACCCACTTAATCGTCCTGTTAAAAATGCTATGGCTTATTTTCGGGTGTACATGTAATTTTTAACTGGCGAGGATTTGGACGTTAAGACGTTTGAAGGAGATGAATAGTATTTTTCTTTTGGCATTTTTACTTCAAAAACTGGTTCTGATAACCCTAGTTATATCACCGTGCTTTCTTTACCGTGATACTTACAAACCATTAATCGTTGATACTTGGCCTTTTTTACCAAAATAAACTCACTTTGGCGCAGCTATTAATGTGTCGGTCCTCCTTGTAATATAACCGTCTATGTGAGCGTAAAAAATGGGAATATTTCGCTATTAAAAGAACACGCTCGAGAGTTGCTCGCAGAAAACGCCCATTTTTGATAAGTAGTAGTTTCATGTATATTTTGAGTGAAAAATAATAATATGCAATTTTTTTGCGAAAAGTGGAATTCGTAATGAAGCTCCCCTCCACCTGCGCCCTTGGGTGCCACCGCTAACCACAACGCTGAAACGTGTTATAGTAATGTTTCCTTCGTGTACTCTGATTTTTTAGCTCGATATATAAAATTAAAAACGCTGGTTGATTTGCGAAATACGCGTACGTATAACGCAACAAAATCGCCATGGAAAAACAGTATCGAACAAGTGTGTGTGTGTGTGTGTGTGAGTAGTATAGGAAAAGTCATCTCTGGATTGTATGAATTTGGTAAAACACAACATTTAAAAAAAATAACAAAAAATGATCAAATTGATCATCTCAAAAAAGTGATATACTATACTACTTGTGTGTATGAGGCTTTAGGGCGCAAGGCCCACAAGGCTAAATGGCGCCCGAACAGCGACGTAAACATAGCAACAGCAGTATTGCGAATCAACTGCGAGAAGGAAACAAGACGGAACTGGCGAAGAAATCAAATATGAGAAGGGACTGGGACGGTCGTGGCTGATTTGGAAGGGGAACTGACCTCGACATTCGCCCAAGGGCTGTGGAAACCACGAAAACCACCGCGAGGTTAGCTGACCCGCGGAGCGAACCCCAGATCTCCCGACCGCAGGCAGAGACGTTAACCAAATGACCAACCTGCTCAGTATCGAACAAGTGTTGGTCGCTGGCCTTCCCCTGCAAAATTTGCTCAATTTGCAGCGCATTGATTTCTGGTGCATGACACCTCAGCGATAAATGCTAACTCCAGTAGAACCTGTCTAACTTAATACTGTGTAAACTTATAACCTCCATAACCTAATATCAGCGGCCGGTCCCGAGCTCGTCCCCATGCTTGACTAATGTCACTGCCTAGTCAATAACCTGTCTAAACCGATACATGATGCCCGGTCCCTACAGTTTTGACGTAGACAGGTTCTAGTGTAATAGCAGGGCTCATACGCACCTGGAAAGTCAGGGAAAGTCAGGGAAAGTCAGGGAAGAGCAAAATGGTCAGGGAGAGTCAG
>JAQFYZ010003076.1:0-14559 GCA_034695085.1 Cylindroiulus punctatus | reverse complement strand
ACAGGTCACCGTGGCTTAATTTTCCTGTGGATCAAAATTGCGTCCAATACTGGACATACAATGTTTGTGCCTCGAACGAAAGATACGATCGGTGCTTCGATTGTTGTAAATAATAAAATATACTTTCCCCTAAATAGTTTTATAGCAGGTCACCGTGGCTGAATTTTCCTAATTATGCGTGAACCAGAATTTCGTCCAATACTGGACGTACAATGTTTGTGCCTCGAACGAGAGACGTTCGATGCTTCGACCGGGAGGCAGTGCCTGCTTCGACAGGTCACCGTGGCTTAATTTTCCTGTGGATCAAAACTGTGTCCAATACTGGACATACAATGTTTGTGCCTCGAACGAAAGATACGTTCGATGCTTCGATTCTTGTAAATAATAAAATATACGTTCCCCTAACCAGTTTTACAACAGGTCACCGTGGCTGAATTTTCCTAATTATGCGTGAAGCAGAATATTGTCCAATATTGGACATACAATGTTTGTGCCTCGAACGAAAGATACGATCGGTGCTTCGATTGTTGTAAATAATAACATATACGTTCCCCTAACTAGTTTTATCACAGGTCACCGTGGCTTAATTTTCCTGTGGATCAAAATTGCGTCCAATACTGGACATACAATGTTTGTGCCTCGAACAAAAAATACGTTCGACGCTTCGATTGTTGTAAATAATAAAATATACGTTCCCCTGGCTGAATTTTCCTAATTATGCGTGAACCAGAATTGTGTCCAATACTGGACATACAATGTTTGTGCCTCGAACGAGAGACACGTTCGATGCTTCGACCGGGAGACAGTCGAAAAAACCGGCTCATGGTCGTCGTCGACGTCGGCCCCACTAAGCGGATTCCACGGCGGAGCGGTACTACCTCGGCGCAGCAATCGCTCCTCCAGCCGCCAGAAGAGGAGTCTCCCAGAAGAGCGACTCCAGTAGCTGCTAGCGGCAGTTGAGTGGTGGTAGGAACGGCGTCCGTGCTCATCCTGCGAAGCGGATTTTGTAGCGCCGCCCTTGCCGCTTGTCCGTCTCCGGGTCCGAACCTGCGGCCAGCGGTCCACCATGTAGGAGGGGGACGAGTCCGAGCCTAGTGCGCGAGTGTCCGATGTGCCGCCGATCCGTCGCCGCCACGACGGTGCTGGCGCCGGAAATGCCCCCGCCCGACCCCGTCGCTGACCCTTGACCCCCCGGGGCGCCGTTGAAGAGGATCGTCGCAAACAGTCGGACGGACGGAGTATGTGGGCGGCGCTCCTCGTGCCCAACGTCCAAGAAGTTGGACGGGCGGACCTCTAGCCGAAAAAAGGCAGCTTCGTAAACGGATTAGGAGGTTCGACCAAAAGCATGGTGCGACGTCGGCGCAAACCAGCGGGCCATTAATCTTCGCCTCCGACTAGGGCCAAGTGAGAATTGTTGGACTCCATCGCCGTTCGCCTGGAAATGAGGCTGGGAATAATTGCGTCGTTAGTCCTTTCTGTCGTCTTTGCTATCTTCCTCCATAGCGAAGGTAAAACGGCAGTCGAAGAAGAAGGGTAAGTCCGAACACCTGTGGCCCGTTGACCGAGTGTCTTTAGGCGCCCGTGCACAGGGGCACCGAAGCCGCCATTTTGGGAACAGACGCCGAAGGGCTCGAGCGAGCAACGCGTAATTGAAGGGAAGGCTTGAAATTCAATAGGACGTATGTGCCAAACGTGCAGTGCGTAGCTGCACGACAATCAACAAAAATGTTGAAAAAATGCTCTTAGTGGGGCAGATTTGATATTCATGTACGTTAACGTATGTATTGAGCACGGAGAAGGCAAAAAGGAAAGCTTGAAATTCAATAGGACGTATGTGCCAAACGTACAGTGCGTAGTTGCGTGACAATCAACAAAAATGTGGAAAAAATGCTCAAATAGTGTGGTAGATTTGATATTCATGTACGTTAACGTATGCGTTGAGCACGGAGAAGGCAAAAAGGACGGCTTGAAATTCAATACGACGTATGTGCCAAACGTACAGTGCGTGGTTGCGTGACAATCAACAAAAATGTTGAAAAAATGCTCTTATAGATTTGATATTCATGTACGTTAACGTATGCATTGAGCACGAGAAAGCAATAAGGTGCACTTTTGGATATTATGAGGCTTGCTATCGAAAATCATTTATTGCATGTTTTTTTTTTAAAAAAATCCTTTTTATATTCAAGTTATCAACAGCTTAATATTTATTTCAATTTTCCGAATTTTGACCTTTCAAGCGCAATTTGATATGTCAAATGGTCACGAAATTTGCCTATCAATGGGAAGGAATTCCATGTAGAGAGATATGTAAATATCGATGAAATTAAAACGGAACAATCAATTGGCCCTTATTTTCTGTTTCCAAATACTCGCTCATAAATTAGTCATCCAGTACTAAACATCTCTACGCATTCTGCCCAATTGTTTTGCCCCATAGGACTTGGGTAAATTCGCTACGAAATAAACCCACCCTAATAAATCGGTCGTTGATGCGCAGCTCCCCTTAAAATCGGTTTTCTGCATTCGCGATTTAGTCGTGAACGGGTCCCATTAAACGCTAATTATCTAGGTTGGATGATCTCCCACTAACCAATCTTAACAATGCAGTCATGTATGTATTTGGCCGAAAGGTTCTTAATGTAAGTGTTATGCTTTCATTAATTGAATACACATGCGAAAACACTCGCATTAACATCAACAATGAATACGTTGAAGTATAGTACCTGCTACAAATGTGCATAAATTAAATATCTATCAATCCTATGTGTTTCGAATATAATATGCTACTTGTTCTAGCTGTCGAAAGTTATATTAAGAAATTACATGAAATAATGTTAAAAATGGAATTACTTTTTTGTGGTGAATCAAACCGCAGGCAAACACTGCCAGCTTAAGAGTATTGAGGATAAGTACACATTCGATGACAAACTCTGCTTAAAACAATTTATAAAATATGGCATTGTACTGATGCAAATAGATGTTTCCTATTCCAAAAATTGATAGTGTACATTGCCACCACTCGCAGTACTAGTACAAAACAATGAAGCATCACCTAGTTCTCCACTTCTAAATGCCCTAGTTCTGGTTAATTCCATATCCGCGTAATGGAATCAACGATTGCATTGGTACATGATGCAACTGGTCTTTGAGGCAGGCATTATTAATCTCGTTCACTTTTTATAGCCTTCAACAAATGGATTAAAAAACTCGGGCACTATGCCAACATAGTTTTTGGATATGCATCGGCAGATTTTCTATAGGTCATGGGCTTCCTGTACGAATTAATTTAGGATTAATTCCACTAAAAGACGTCCACATTAATTAAATTCCATTGTATTGGAAACTAATGAAATCATTTTGCATAAGCCACTCCATACAAACAGTTTTAAATAAGGTTTACAGGCTTCCATGCACACTTCCATTACAGGCGATCCATAAATTTATTGAGACTCGGCTGATTACTTGATTAAAGATGAAGTGAAAGAAACAATGTTTTTGAAATAATAGGATCAATTCTACAAAAAAGGACAAAAATGAAAGAAAATTACAAGTAAATTTTATAAGTTTTCATCAATTTTGTAAATAAATATTTCTTAAGAAATCAATACAGCAGAAAGTACTTTTCAATCTAATCTATTTTGAAAAAAATGATAGAACAGTGATGAAATACCAGCGTAAGATTGTAAAAACATGTATAGTCAAATGAATGCAATCACAGTAGTAGACATACTTATTGATTTCACGCTAAATATTGGACTTATATTATATAAATATTGTACAATTGTTGAGAAAAATAAAATATATACAGTGCATCAACAGGATTTTATAAATGATAGACATTAGGCACGAAAACGTTCCTAAGGCCATGCACAGAAAACATTCCTTAAATTTGTTTGCAACATGGTTTTGGTTATAAACTTAGCAGTGATCTAACCTGTCGGGCTTTTAACGGTTCATAGGCTAGCAGTGATTGCCTGGCGGTTAGGGGTAGCTAAATCAGAAACTGCAATTTTTAGGTTATTTCGGAACACAAAAACCAAAACCAAGAAAACAAAGCAAATATAAATAGAAACATTGTTTGCACATTTGGATCAGGGACTATTTTTTGTATATTCATGTTATTTGCTATACTAAATTAATTATCCGTATACACAGTGTTTTTATATTGAAATTCTTTTAAGGTTTGCTTAGTTATTTGAAAACGTTCTTGAATTACCATATTGCACAAATCAAACCGTACAGGAAATACCGGTAATAACGGTTATCGGTACGTCTAGAAATACTAAAATGGTGGCACACATGCAACCGACTTTAGTCTTTGGAGATGGGGCGGGTATTAACAGAAGGCAGTCAGCTGTAACATCATCCCCCTACCGATTCTACCCAGAAGTTAAATTATTTTCCATAAGCGTAGGCCCAGAGTTTTCAGCAGCCATACAGGCTTCATGAGGCATGCGATGGCTTATAAATATTTTCCACATAACCCTGGGCAGTGATAAAATCTCCGGTAGTGCTGGCATAGAGCTATTTGGCCTGAATTTTCAAGTAGGCCTAGTTGAATTCAATACATAACCCCCTCTGCCTTATAAAATATACATAAACATAGTCATGATGTCAATTTCGATATTCATATAAGCGCGGGCTGCAAGGATTTAGGCGAAATGGACACGAAAAACAATTTGGAATATGTTTGCTCAAATCTATATAAAAATCTTTCTACGCATATTCCGCTTTCATATCGCTTTTCAAACAGCACGCAAACACGCATTCACCTACGTGATATTTCCTTATAAAAACCTGCAAAGTCTTGAGCGAAGATCGGATAACAGTAACAAGTGGTCACTTCAACCTCATATTTAATACGTGCGGATGTCCACTAAGGTCGAAAACATGTCACAAAAAAATGTAAAATTCATCTGCAGATGTATTTCTATTTTAAATGGTTTGCAACACACAGAGTGCGATTACAATCTACCCTTATTATAAAAATCATGAAAAAAACGGCCAGAGCTAGAGTCAGAACACATTTTGAATAATTTGAATTGGACTTTATGATCTGCCTGTATGCCAGTGATATTTTTTTTTATATTAACTGTGTTAATATAAATCTTGAAGGGCGGTGGCACCCTTGCTCGATTGTGTAATTTAATTTGTATAGTCTTCTTTTAACCCAAGTATGATGCGAGTCTGCAAATCAGACACTAAAACAGCCTTATAGAATTACTGACCATTACTGTGACCATTACACAACTAGTGATAACAGGAGGGAATTTTCAGAAATTTCTCAGTTTACTACGCATGTCTGTCTATAGTCAAAGAAAAGGTTATATCCAAAAATGCAGGTTTTTGACACATTATTCCACATTGTATAAACCAGCTCGTTTCCCTTGTTAATATTTAAGTGTCCTACTTAGGGCAGTTACTATAAATTCCACCAGATGGCGACTATATCGTTGCATAAGGCCAATAGCTCTTTCCAACTCTTATGGAATGCTATTTGACAACATGAAAAGCTTTCCAACTTTCGATCAGTAAATCTTCCCAAATATTTCACAGAAGTAGAAAATCAGCCTTGGGAATCCAATACTAGACTTTTAGTTATCAGAGAAGATCGGGAAATGAAGTTACAGTGTATCGGGTAATGGAAAATCCAGATAATCTGCAAAACGAATGAAAACTCAATTAAGAGCTTTGGGTGAAAGAATACCGCTGTATAACCGGCCCACATTCCTTTTTACCATCTCTTCAGGAATTATGGGAAATAAGTATACTGAATTACATTAACCATAGAGTTTTTGAACAAAATTATTGTGTAATTTGAAAAGTAATTTGAAAATTATTAATATAGGTAGCTCCAGAAAGTTATTTTCATCTAATCCAAATTAATGACAGATGAGATACTGAAAAAGGGGTCAAAATGGCGTCTACTAAATGTTACATCATGAAAAATTCAGATAGTGGCGCCCTTAAAATATTATGACCCCACCCAGCCAGAGCAATTAGTGAGAATTTTGTCGTTTTTCGTTTGGTGGGAGTTCTGCATTATATCAGCTTAATTATTAATTATCACATAAATAACAAATTCATATAGGTAGTTTGCACGAGCTTGGAGCTTATTATTTTTATTTATTTATTATCACTTGCATTATTTTTTGCGTAAAAATGATCGGGTGAACTGCGTCACGTGAGTCATATTTTGCATCGCAGATTTTGAAAATGGATTTTCGATTTACCACCGGCACGAGGTTTGCTACACCTATGCAAGGTGCCATTGAGAATGATATATTGCAGACAGTCCTTCAAGACTTGCAAAGAAAACATACCTCAATTTCTTTATGTCATGTTCAAAAAAATTATAGACTAATTTCATTTTGGGAAGTATAAAAATCGATTTTTCCCAGGTGCCAAGAATCTGAATGGTATCGTACATGCCAAGTAAAAGTCCTGGTCTATACTAGGCGTTGATTTACAGAGAACGACCAAATAATTTGCCATGCAAACAATATAGCGATGGAATAGGCCTACGGCCAATCAATCTCATGAAATTTCCTGAAATCCATTTTGACATTTAGACATTCAAAACAAGAAAAGTGTTATTAAATTTCAATTTGCAGTTTAGGTTCTCCAAATTCTAGTAATACGTCCTAGTTCGTTCGCCAACTCATCAATTCTGAATCCATATAACGTGTCCTCCTGTCAGAACTGCACTGAAAACACCACCAGTGTTTTTACAGCTTGATGCAACTCCTTTTTATTGAATTATTGGAGTTTGAATGCTCGTAGCTTATAATTTGCCAATGAAAAAATATTAAAAATGCGCTGCTTCAAGCTCGCTCAATATCAATGGAAAATTGCTATCATTCACTTTGACGCCCATTGCATTAAGGGCAACACCAAACCTTGAATTTACACGGATACACACAACAGACGGCAGTTTCACAACATCAAATTAGAAATTCAAACGTCATGAATTCTGGCATGATTTACGTTCGGAAGAATAATATATGTGGCGCATAAGAACTCATATAATCGGACCATATTTGTTAGCTCGATCAATTCGTCCTCTGTCCTTTTTTCCTGTCATGAATTCATTAACTGAACAATGTAGGAAATCACTAAGTCCATTTTCATTTCCTGTTTGCAAACCAAAATGTTTTGTTTCTTCATCGACGCAACGTTCAAGATCCTTTGCTTATATGGGACAAAAAAAATGATGTATATGATGCGGGAGTGAATGGACGACAAAAAAGGACTGTTGTACGAAAGAAAGCTTATTTGCATCATTTGTCTACGTTAAATGCCGGATGAGATGGGTTTTCTGCTCTTCTTGAATATGTATTTGGACCAGATTCAAGGGCAAAGAAAAAATATGTATTCTGTTTTCAACCATTCAGTGGTTACGTAGATTAACTTTGAAGAATCGAAACAAGTTATATATAAGCCAGATAATGGTAACACGTATGTATCAATGCAAGATTAGTGTCAGACTTACATGAATATACAGGATGTATTTACGATTATAGTCCTGTTTCAAATGTGCAAAAAGAATGTAGATTTCAACCCTACATCTTTAATATACAAGAGTGACAACTGTCCCAGCTGTTACAATTAAACTTGTTTTCTTTTTTGTTGGTTAAACATAGCCATATGAGCCGATGAAAGCACACTTTCATATTGCGTCTATGGCGGAGCAGGGCAGAATCCGAATGGCAGCTTCATAAATTTATCAACGGTGTCTATAATCATATCATGTACATTGTTCTTACGTACTACAAAGAGATCGAGAAATCAATTTGACTGTTTGTACAGAATCAGGCGGTATAAATTGTTATGTTAAAGTCAAGTATTTGTAAAGAGCAATTTGCAAATTGTAGCATTTGACCTAGTATATATTTTTTTGAAAGATCCAAGTATATATTATTGTGGGCCTGGATATCATCTGGGGAAGGCTGATTTCAATGACCCCATCATCCAACGAACGCCTTTAAAACGAGTTAGGAGAAGCCTTGCTAAGACTCAAATCTAGAGCAAGAAGCCCTTGTGCAAAATCCATAACTGGTCTGAATACTAACTTTGATTTCGTCGTAAAATTAAGCCCAAGACGATTTTAATTCGGGTTGACACTAATATTCGACTGACAACATAAATGCAAGTATAATATAATATATTCTCGACAGGAGTATTGAACATTCTTCTTAAACAGCTGGCTACATGCCCTGACAAACTGAACAATATGGAGCAGCGAATTTTATTAAATATAGTCCAGAATTAATTGAGATCTTGCCAATGTGTTGCTTTCAATGGACCTGGTTCTGTTGCGATAACATTTGAATATAAAACAAAACTAAACGCTTTTTTATTCTAACTATTGGAAAATATGGCAATAAATGTCATTCATTTTATTAATACACTTGTTCTATTTGCGCAACTAATCGCAATTGCTAGAATGAATTCTTAACTATTCTAAATGTCGGTGAAATTTCATTTCATTATCAAAGTTATACTGTCAAGCTGGGAGAGCCAAATGCTGGGCAAGGATTGAGTAATTAAGACACGTCTTGCAAACCTCAAAGGCAATACAGTGTATATATTGCCCTCCCTGCATTTTTTACTTCGATGTAATATACGCCCCTCTCCACGTCTTTGAGAATCTGTTTTGTTCAATATTCTTGGCTCGGTTGTGTGCACTTCGAGCATTGAATAAGGAGCTAAGCTGTTGTCACCTGCTTTAATAGATGATAGATGATGAAATGACGATTAGGGCGATGTATTGAACGGGGTTGTCATGCAAGCAACACCCAAACAAGAAAATGAAAGGGTTTCTGGAAAGCAAACACACCAGGGGTGGCTATCTGAAATCAGTCAAACCGTGTGAAATGCCATGGCGGCCAAAGCTCAAGAAGCAAACTTTGACTAAGTGTCTTTAAAGAAGGACGCATCATTTTAATATGAATTTGATGCGTATGAGGTAAACTAGGAAACTTGCTATGCAAAGTATAGGCATATGTACAAACACGTTAAAACACTGTCAAACGGTACCATTTTACAATTACGCACTTTATGAAATAATGTACTGAAGTGTGAAAGGCATTCCTACGTGGATTGAAATGACTATACTATAATTACTCGATACAAATTTATCCTTTTTATGCTTTTTTTATTCTTCGTTTTTTGCACCTGACATGAAAATGTAATTTCTGATTTAGCTACCCCTAACAACAGGCAATCACTGACAACTAACCAGCTGTGAGGGAAAGAATGGCAATTTTTACAATTGTTAGGATTTTCAACTTAGCTGGCCAACTTCAGACAATCATTGCCATCTCCGAATCGTTAGAATATAAGAATCGTCATGCAGTATATTATGTAATTCACCCGACACTGTTTAAAACCATGCCAATAAAATCAGCTCAAATTGGGTCTAAAACGGATAAAAGTCGTGCATTGTTGCATGGGGGATTTTTCAAGTGATGAAGAACTGGAAATGAAACTGGTCGTTAATTACAATTTAAAAAAAGACGTTTTTGTTTGTACACATGGAGGACTACTGATAAAGTCAAAACCCGAAAATTGCATTGCAGCGCTTCAACAAAATCCTGTTTGCAAATCGACTATTGACTTTTCCCTGCAAAGCGTTCATACACATGGAGTATTTAACACATTTGCTGCCGCCCCTTTCGAAGCCATTCCGCACGATTTCGTTTTTAGCTATCATTCATTCGCCTACAGTTTACCCTTCGATAAGCAAAATCAGCTAATAAACAAGATTTCGCGAGGTGATATCCCTTTCAATCGCCTATTTAAGGTGTACGGTTTCATCTGGCAAGAGTGTTTTCCTTCTTTGCGAGCAAAATACGATACGTTTATAAGGTCGATGGTGGCAATTTGCCTTCCTAGATCCGCCCAAAGTATGTCAAGGAATTGAACAAGCGCTTATTGCGACTGTTGTTTGTCCACTGGCGTGCATTATGGAAATGAAATTTCAATCCGCCTTGCCAAATCCTGCTATAGGACGACAACAACGTTTGCTGAGCATAGTTTTCCACCTCGTTTTACCGTGGCTCGATTTCTCGTTTTTCGAAGCTCGCAAGCATCATTTGCCTCAAAATGCATCGAACTGTATGTTTACATTACTACGATGATATTCGGTATAATGGAAAGGGACATCGAAATGGCAAATCCATTGAATGTCCTTCTCACTTGTCCATTCACTTTTTATCCTTCCATGGAACAGCGAGCTAGAATTTACCGAATGTGTAAAAGCAAGGATAACCATGTTCTTGTTGTATTTTAATCGTGGTATGCAGCTATCCTCTAGTTGGAATTGACAAAAGTACAATAATGCATATGCATTCTCAAATGATGACAGAAGCTGCGTCAAATATTCCTTTATATGCAATGTGCATGGTTCTAAATGGATTTTGTCACTTACACACACTTTTCATGTAGTAGTTTTGAAGGTTGAGCGTGTAAGATATTGAGGCATGAATTCTGTAAAGAGATATGCACTTTTAAATGCATCTCAGACTAGCAATGGTAACATGCAGGCGTCAACATGTATAAAACATGCCACGCATGTAAACGTGTGTCACAACCTCTACTCGAGTATACATGCTGTTAGTCTGAGAATCTGCATGGGATTTTTGATCCTGAATCCAATCAAATAAAAAGCTGATGCAAATAGCATGTTATGTAAACAGTTTAACCTGAGACCAGTGTGTGTGGTAAATCTAAAACCAGATGCAGCGAATCTTCGTCAGCCACAAGATCAGGCGGCATTGCAAACATGCTCGTAAACATGCATGCAAACTTGTATCATTAAATTAGGATACACAGTTACCACAGAATGTGCATGTAATACATGTGAATTTGGTTTCGGATCTCGATGAGGACAATGTCATTGTTGCTTTCAAGCATACAAGCCTTCGTTGGATAAAGTAAAGTCTCATTTACAGTCCATGACATTCTGACCCAATGATAACGACATTTCTACAGATGAAACAAGTAGCTAATTTCTTCCACTCTTTTATAGTTCTTTCGGAAATCGTATTTGAAATGCTCTCTTGTGAAAAATCCATTTGCAAACACCCGTAGAAAGGCGTTTATACGATTTGCGCGGTTAAATAAATGACACGAAACTGGCCTAGTTAGTTTATTGCACGCCTGGTTATAATGTGGTTAGGTAATAGATGTTATGGCTGCCAGATGTCCCTTTCTCCTTCCATGACTCCTCAAACATCTCTATTTGGCTCGACTATCCAAGGGGCGCGACATCCCCAGTCGAGAGTTGCAAAGCATCATCATTATCGTGCATGACAAAAAAGCGGTTTATATTACGCTACGAAATTTGGGAATAAATAATTTGGACATATTCCAACAACAGAAACGGAGGTAAGAAAAAAAGAATCAATGCAGCTTTTTTTCTCCTGAATCATCGTCATCTTGCTTCGTCATCGTCATACTTCGATCCTGTCATGCATATATAAGTCAGCGCTAGGCTTAGAGCATCTTATAAAGTGAGGCACATTTGACTTGGTGCTCATATTATTAACATATTTATTGTCAAAGGGAAGATACCCACAACGCCTATTAATGTGTTTCAATTTTAAAATCATGTGTCACTTTAAAATACAGGGTGATCATAAAGTCCGAACCCTCATTTTAAAAAGTAATTCTACAAATAACAAATTTTGAATAAATGTAGTCGATTTGGTAGAATGATGAACTGTATAAAGAAAACCAGTACGATGGCCAGGCACAGACAGTCCTGTTTAGTGAATGTGCCATTGCAAACATGAAAACTGCATCTGGCACAAATATCCTGGTTAGATTCAACAAGTTCGACCTTTTGAAATATAGTCCTTGTAGATCTAACTGTTATTTTTAAAATAATTCATATAATGATCATTCAAATGTTTTTTTTTCGTGAAATGCATTATTGCCCAAATCAAATCATCTTCCGCAATTTGAAATGATACAACGTACAAGGTGCTCCGCATGTATATAATGAAATTATAATGTGATACTAAGGTTGAACAGTGGAGGGTGGAAAACATCTTGATCACATTCAACCACAAACATATTTGCCAGATCAAAAAATCAGACCATTAATGCTCATTGACAATCAGTCGGTGGCACCTCATGCCAGAACGAAACCTTTATGATGTGTGCAACTTAAGGATGGCATTTCCTCAAGTATAGCCCAGTAAATTTTTTTTTTTGCAACGATAAACTGTTACGTCACAAGTTAATGTTCTTTTTAGAGTCAACGGCATTACGACTGGTGCATTTCAAGGGAACAAAACAAGTCGTCCTCACATATCCCACCAACATAAAAGTGCATGTGATATTTTGTTGACGCAATAAAATCTCATTCCGAGCTAGGAATACCAGCCGCCTTCTCTGGCAACAGACTCTTAGGCCAGTCCTCCTTATTTATTCAGCCATTTTTATTAGCAAATTATACCGCACACACTCGATATAAGCTGAAAGCGAATGTGCCTTCTTTTCACTATATTTAAACAATCAAGAAGCATATAATGAACCATTGTCGGGTTAACGAACTCGATTCGGATTCGACTAATGGGGTGCTTCGGATGCTTATTAGACGGAAATGCGTTTAACTTCTGGGTTGCCATGTTTACTAACCTAGCCTAAGCTGAATGCCAACAATGCCTTCATTTGTCGTGTTTTCATTTGAATAACAAGGACGTAGGAGCGAATTTTTGGAAAGCATGTGTCAATTTGCACTAGTCGATAAAAGTACATCTTATTAATTTCGGCTAATTATGCCGTTGGAATACTGTCAGCATGCGGTTAAGCAATAACATCCCACTCGTGTAGCCTCCACGACACCCAGAATATGCATTTTTGCATTAAACCTCAGCTCGTTCATCACTGCATACTTCGTTATTCTTACAATCGATGGAAAAGCGTCACTTCCATCTCAAGCAATAACCGACATCGCCGAAATCGGATACTTTTCTCGAATTGTAAACAAGCGCCATTGCTCGTTTTTCACAAATGGCGACCAAAAGTAGAACCTGTGAAAGAGGTTTCAGCAAAACCGTACAAGAAAATTGTCTCGAGTGCAATCACCCATGCATGTTTTGCCGGAAATTTGTCTCACTTCTGAAAAGCCTGACGCCAAATGCCTGAAAGATGCATTAAGGCCCATCGAAAGTGCGGTGTGACTTTGGGGACACCCTGCACAAAATTGCGAAGCACAATTTCTCCTTTCCAGATAAACATATTAACAGCAAACATAAAGAGAGACTTGCGTTTTATTTGTTATGCTCTTCACAACTTGTGAAAATGCACATGCTATTTATAAAAACGATAATTCTATGTTTCACTTTTTATTTTGCTTTATGAGCGATAGATGACAGCATAGATCTGCCGTCTGAATGGGAATGTAAGGCATCTTGAATTTGGAAAAATTCTTAAAACGAAATGTCTTTTAATTTTATATAGCACAAGAACTTACTATCAATATAAACTTTGAATTAAAACATTTAGTTTCATTTGAAATTATCATATCTGTCCAAAATTATCAAAATTCAATTGCAAAAAAATCACTTTCAATAGGCCTTAAGATTAACAAGAGATTTATAAAATTGTGCAAACCAGGCCAGGGTAAAGTCATAAGCTCATTACAAAATAAATGTTTTTTGCTAAATAAAAATGAAATCGAAACGGAATGGAAAACAACCTAATGAAATGTGCCGTTTAAAACTACAAAAGACGCGAAAGTATAATTTACCAGGAATTCAGCCACCATGCTGTATATTCGAAGGCAAAAATAGAAGTAATTTAAGCGACTTGTGTACGAGTTTGCCAAAAAGGTTCTTTATTTGAAATTCGAATAATTACGGTTGTAATTGCACGCTAGCAGAAGAAATTGGTTCATTAAATTCACCGAAGAAGGCAACCGATCGCTGCACTTTTATACCATGGTTAAACGACGTTTGAAATCGGCATTTATATCTGTAATCGCGCACCGACGCCATTGTGTGAGAATAAAATCACTTTTAAATGAATGTCTTCGATATAGGCCGATCTCCAACTGAAGAAAATTGGCTAGGCAAAAAAGTGCGGGTCAGGAAATCCAATAGTCGACTGAGATGGAAAGTGAAATATTTCACTTAAAATCTTTTGGGATAAACGAGGGCCTGCGGACGCATTTGCTTCTGTCTCTAGCCATTTCTTGCCCTAAGCCTGTTGACATTTGACTGCAGATTTGCACGCACAAAGAAATACTGTCTGCTTTATGCAAAGAGACAGGAACAATGAAGGGAGAAAAATCAGGGCAAAACGCAATATTTGAGATTTACGGGTATTTTTTCAACTGTTTCTGGAGAACTTCATACAATTAACTATTTTTTTACATTGCCCGATGACTTTCAACTCAGTTACGCAAATAGACTTGAGAAATACCGGTTTGGTATTATAGTGGCGTTGATTGACCAACTGAAAGGTTCATGTACTGTGAGCACCAAAAGTCTACATCCAACCCATATTTTCAGATGTTTATAGCTATAAAATAAAAACTACATT
>JAQFYZ010003075.1:0-14562 GCA_034695085.1 Cylindroiulus punctatus | reverse complement strand
TAGGGGAATGCATTACCTAATCTGATCAGGTTTGTTTATTTAATGCTGTGCATAAAGGCATACCTCATACAGCTAGAATTATTGTGATGAACACATGCAATGCAGTTGAAAAATCCAGAAGAAGAGTCGAATAATGGTGCTGGTGATGAGGATGACGCCGACTTATTGGATGCTGCAACAATAACAATTTCAGATACTGACGATGATGATAAATCTGTGGTTTTCCTGCAATATAACACACCAAAAAAGGACGACAGCAAAAATGAAGATGAAGTGGAAGTTTTGTATGTCTTTAGAGCATTGAAATAAATGTAACAATGTGTTGGTATTCAAGTTTAAATGTAACTGGTGTACTATGTGAAAGCAATAAAAGTTTATACATGTCCATGTACATGGACATGTACATTAGCCAATGAAAAAAATTATTATAAAGACTGGTATTGATACTTATTGGACCACAGTGGATATACTACATACCCCACTACTATATACTACAGTGGGGATAAAAGGGCATACATTGTTAGTGAAATAATTTTTCGACTTGTTGGACTATGTACCACATTACCAAAATTTATCAATCGAAAATGATTTTATCAAGTCTGATGTTACAGACTTTAACAATACCTTCCAGGGAACGATTATAATCAAGCTCCGATATGTCAACTCTGCGATCATGACGCCTAAATGATGGTATTTGGTAGGCGCCATGCCAATGATGGAAGCACTCGTGAAATTTTTTCGACTCTGTTACACACCAGTAACAGACTTCTGGTCGACCCTGCATACGGCCTGTACGATGATCTGTTGGGCGCTTCATCATGATGGCATATGCCCACAAAGCAAAATCTGGTTGGTCCTCAGTTGGGGGCAGTAATAAGTAGTGATGTCTTCAGTTGCACTTATTTTAATCTGGGCTTCAAATTCTGCTTCCAAGTCTACATAACCTTGTAGATGGATGGGAAGGGCCATTACGTATTGATGGTAAACAAATGTAGTGGTATCATCCAGTACAACAGGCCAGAAACAGCCTGTGTAGTTGCTATAATGAAATTCACGAAGTGAACACAACACCTTGTATTCAGCAGATGTTGAATCCTCATTTGTTGTACCTCCAGTAACATGTGGAACATTCTGGGAGATGATTTCCACCTCTTTACTGATAATCTGTCCATATCGTCAATTACGTCGCTTAGCTCAATTAAGAACATGTCAATGTCGATCACAGGCTTCAGTGACATGTTGGGTATTGGCAAATTCTCCTCCAAAAGTACGTTTTCAAGCTTTGTTTTGATGTTAAGCTCCTGCCTAATCAGTTCTTTACTGAGAATAAGACATTTCTTTGCAGACTCCATCCGACGGTAAGCGTCATCCAGTTTATCAGTGGTTACCATCTTGACCTGCGCACTATGGTCCAGCTGTTGGAAAAGTTGCATACCTTCCACGTTACTGTTGGTTGCAGAAGGATTTCTGTTTTCTTCAGTACATTCAGGAACAGGAAGTACTGGAACATCACAAATGCTGTTATTCATTTTTACAAGTAAATCGGTAAAAGTGACACCTTGGTCGATTGGCATATACGTATCAATTAGTTTTCTCAACACAGGCATACGTTGTGTAAAATAGCAATGAGGAAATGGGCTATATTGTAACACCAATTCATAGTTACAGAACCGGGGACCGAACGCCTACGGCGCTCGTTCCCCGGTCCCTCGGTTCGGTGCGAAATTGTTTTGGTGTAGCCAAAAACAATATTTGAAAATTTGGTAAGTCAAAATTGTGAAGTCACGTTTTACGCTTGAAGTCTGTAGTGGAAGTGCCACCATTTTCCTGAAGTTCGCCATCTTGACCTTTTGGCAGTTGTTTGTGACATCACATTTTATGCTTTAAGTAAAGTACTGGAAGTGCCACCATTTTCCAGAAGTCCACCACCTTGACCTTTTTGTGCCACCATTTTTCCTAAGTCCGCCATCTTGACCTTTTTGTGCCACCATTTTCCTGAAGTCCGCCATCTTGACCTTTTATCAGTTGTTTGAGACATCACATTTTTCACGTGATGTCATTACTGGTAGTCCGCCATCTTGACCTTTAATCAGTTGTTTGAGACGTCACATGTCTCACGTGACGTCATTACTGGAACTCCGCCATCTTGACCTTATATCAGTTGTTTGAGACGTCATGTTTTTCGCATGACATCATTACTGGAAGTGCCATCATTATCCGGAAGTCATCCATCTTGACCTTTTTGCAGTTGTTTGTGACATCACGTTTTACTCGTTATGCCAGCACAGGAAGTACCGCCATCTACTATTACTTGTGCGACTTACAGCAGCTAGTGACAACTGCCATTTTGGACTATTGAATTTGGCGGCTGATTTAATGCTTTATAATTACTTGAAAAATTTTCAGATATAGTGGGAATCGAACCCAGCACCAGTAGGTTGGAAACCGAGTCTTACCACTCTGCCACCCATCCCAACATATTTTCTTTTCACTGCTAACAATCATCTAGATGCACTTTTTTACCCATTGGGACCCCTTATCCCCTACAGGGGGGTCCCGTTACACTTTCGGACCAAACACTAATAACTTTTATTTGCACCTTGCTATCCCACATCAATGCCCATACTTTATGTAGTTTTAAATTTAGAAATTTTAAATTTTTTTCAAAACCGCAAATTTTATTTTTTTGCTTTTTTTTTTGGTTTTCTTTTCACCAATTGTTTTGTCTGACCCCCATGAGCTTATATCCAAGTCGCCGCAGATTTTGGATTTTCCTTTCTTGAGAAAACGGAAGGTGTTACAAATTTTAGACACCTTATCCCCTACTGCGTGTTCCCTTTAGATTTTAAAAATTTATCCCAATAGACTTTTTTGCTCACCATACCGTCCCCTATCGATCCCTCTACTTAATTTTTAATTTTGTGGATTTTTCAAAAAAAAAAAAAATTTTACAATCGTTTTTTGTGTGCTTTTGCGTGTTTTTTTGAGGTTTTTTTTGCTAAATCGTGTTTTCTGACCCCCATGACCTTATATCCAGGTCGGTGCAGTTCTTGGATTTTCCGTTCCTGGAAATCCGAAAAGTGTTACGTTGGCACTTTAATATAAGAGGATTCATAACCCCTCCCCTACAACAAATGGTAACGTGATAACGTTTCTTTCAATATGCACACGGTGTATGTTGTGACATGTTTACCAAAAAGGTCATGTATAGGTGAAGGCAACAATGTTATACGCCGTTGTATGTCGTGATGAACGTTAGTTGGATGAGTCAAAAGTTTCTATTAATATCTTATGATACATTGCTTGTTGACTATTATTTGGAGTGTTAATCAGTATCATTATATATCATATATCATCATAATATCATTAAAAGCATGAAATTTTTAGCCTCCATAACTTGTGTTTCTTACAGTAACAAATGTTAAGGAAATATAAGCTTAAAATGTCTGTATTTCATGTATTCACATTCCAACATGTCATCATGTACATGTCCATTTCGTACACAGCTGCAGACAAGTCGTAAAGTGTGACTATAAATTAACTTTTATACGACCGACATCATATATACCCATGAACCCTCTCCCCCACATTAGCTGTCTATGTTTTCTTAAATGTCATTGTCGGTGTTTTATTGCCATTGCATTCCAAACAAAGGTCTTTATGATTGAAATAAACATTTATGTTGAAGACAATTGGTTCTTTTCATTAACGTGATCCTGATTTGCCATTCTGATGACAGTGTTTGAAGAGTTAACATCGCCACTGCGTTTGTTACAATACCTATACTGTTGTGCGAACACTTTTGTCAAAATGGCCGAAAGATCTATGGATGCGCAAAAAATTTGTGAAGATTTTTTGCTCGGCAAAGGCCGTCCTAATGTGGAATTTGCCCAAGTAATTCAGGATGCACGTAAGTGTTATGTTTACTGTACATAGTCGCCTTACCAAATATCCATAACACATCCAAATAGCCATGACACATACTTTTCGTTGCGCAGCCCCTGTGCTAGGGCAATCACTGAAAACTTAGGGGGAAACGTGATCATTGCGTTTGTGGCGGAGATGCAGCTGCATTTCCGCCACAGAATTACGAAAAAGGACGTCCATATTTCGTCTTATAAGTACATTTAAAAGTGAAGAAAAAAAGTACGTCGATTTTCGGGCACTGAATGATGAAATAAGGACGTCCATATTTCGAATTAAAAATACGTTTAAAAGTGCAAGAAAAAACTATGTCGATTTTCGGGCACAGGATGATAAAATAAGTAGGTTAACACGACCACGATAACCCTACCCCTCGTCAAGAAGGGGTGCCTTCTTGTTCTTGACCTTCTCACATCCAGTACGATAAAAATATTTCGCACCATGTGATACATAGGTGCCAATGTGGTAACTTAAAGACGTAACTATAAGAACGAAAGATGGACGTCCGTATTTCATCATTCTGTGCCCGAAAATCGACGGTATTTATTTTATTGCACTTTTGAAGCTACTTTTAAGACGAAATATGGACGTCCTTGTGCGTCATTCTGTGAGCAAAAATCGACGTACTTTTAATTGCACTTTTAAACGTACTATAGTGTCAGTAATACAGTATATGTATACTGTATGAACTGTTATAAGCATATGTACATGTACATGTAGGTAGACCTATGGTTCAGTGGTGATTCTATATTTAAAGTGAAGCTCAATCGCTTTTGTGCCGTTTGAGCAGCAATACAGCCATTATAATTTTAGTGTACGTGACAGTACGTGACACCCGTTATGTATGATTATAAACTTGCCCTGAGATGTGCCCCGCTTTTAATGATGATGAATGAAGCGTCCTATATCTTTGCGATTACACATCAAGCGTGATTTCCATTTAAAAAAATTATATGCGCCGCTTTTTTGTTGCACCGAATTTGTTGACAGGGGCCGTCCCGGATGAATTCGTGCCCAGGCCTGAGTGCATGATATTTCAATTAAAATTATGTGGTTTTTTCTCACACGTTATGTTTTAATGCGCTTTTACTGTCGTTTATTGTGCAAATGGTTTAACTCGGTGACATTGTTAATTAAATCGCACGAAGTTTTAAGCTTTATTTTATTAAAATTAACTTGAGACTCAGGGAGTTGAGATTATTCAGAATTATAGCATAATTTGGAGCTTGTTCATTGCTATTATGCTCAATGAGTCTGTTATCCAAATTAGTGGAAAAAGCAATTTTGCTACACTCACCACAATTTATTTAATTTGTGTGGGGGTGATAAACTAAAAAATTAAAAAAATAAAAATTGTTTTTGTTACTCGTAACTACTAACAACATCAGTTACAGAAACGTCCCAATGCTATCATATATGTATAGTAGATTGAATAAGTTTTGACACGTTAACTGCCGTGAATAACTTCAACTAATGATTTTTCCAAAGTGTTACGGAATTTACAGCGCTATTTACGGATAATTACGTTTCCGTAAATCTCGCTGTAAACTGGTCAATCCCTGCCTAAACATCTACACCGTACGTGATATTGGTTACTGACATGCTATCATATAGAGTGGATTGAATAAGTTTTGACACGTTAAGGCGGATCGAAAGACTATGCCCACCAGCAAAAAAAATTTCGGGCTATCCGTTCGCTTTAATTAATTAATTAAAACGCTCAATTTTTGTCTTACCCTGTATAGTTTTTCATTCGTGAGGTGCGTATTTTTTCCTTTAAGTATTGATTTACGCCGTTTATTAATAAAAGATTAAATAAAGATGCAAACAATCTGAAAAATGGAACGCGAAAAATTTCGAACGCGTGTGTGTGCAATTTCGAATTTTTTTCATATTTATTTAATTTTTTATAAATAAACGGCGTAAATCAATACTTAAAGGAAAAAACACGCACCTCACGAATGAAAAACTATACAAGGTAAGACAAAAATTGAGTGTTTTAATTAATTAAAGCGAACGGATAGCCCGAAATTTTTTTTGCTGGTGGGCATAGTCTTTCGATCAGCCTTAACTGCCGTGAATAACTTCAACTAATGATTTTTCCAAATTGTCACGGAATTTACAGCGCTATTTACAGACCCCCCGGTAAGCCTACCCGAGGGCCCACTATCGGTGACTTGCAGGGGGGCCCACAAGAATTTTGTTACGCAACTGTATGATATGCTCAAAACTCTCATTTTAGTCTCTCAAGTCTCATTTTATTGTTGTGGTGAACACAACTTTGGAGCAGTGCATAATCTGCAGTATTTCAGCCAATTTCTTTTAATTTTCATTTATATGAAAGGCTTCCCATCAGCAGATGTTAGATTGTTGTGAGATGGACGATTTTGTTACCTTTGCATAGCAAATTAATTGCTTAGCATGATAATTTAAGAACAGGCCGTTTACTTCTTAGTGGTTTGCAAGTTTAAATACTGTATGACTGAAGCCAATATTCTACTCTATGGAATGGGTGCGTTGCATTTGAAAAAGGCATGCTTCTCATCAAGCCCAATATTGTCAGTGGTGAAATGGGCACGATCTTTTCCTACTCAGTTTTCGGAGTGCGGTGGACTGTATAAAACAACATGTTTATCACGCAGGGGTTGCCTTATCTGATGCATTACAAAGATACTTTATAAACAGTTATTCCGATAAGACGACCTGTGACTCACCCTGTACTTTTTATTCATGCCTAAGTAATCGCTTAACTTTGTTAGGTTAGGTCATTTGCGTAATGACCACTTAATGGACGTAGCGTGACAAGGTCAGAAAACATGGACGTTCTTTAAAATACTTATTTTTCGACGAAAAAAGGACCAAAAATGGACGTCATTTTTCGACGTGATGACGTCTTTTTGAAAAGTGTACCAAAACTTGGACGTGGTAGGACGTCCTTTTTTGTTCTGTGTGCTACCTGGGATGTAACTGCAGTTGAAAGTAAAGTTTGCATGTATACGTTTACGAAGCGTTTAGGATATGTCATTTGTTAACAGAATAACCTTAAACAGTATAAGTGAGTGATATACATTGTTGACATGTGCAGTGGAATCTGGTGGCAAAAATTAATATAATTTGTATAATACATGCATTGTATGAAGTCCTGTAGCCTTACTCATGGCATAAAGTCTAAATTGCCCACATCGTGCGTGAAGCATGGCACCATATTATTTAAGGTGTTCCCATAGCATGACTTCACTGATCATATTTATTTTAAGGAAATGTTAAACTGATGACGTAAAGCGACGAAAATTTTCATATGTTGTAAAGCACACACGTTGTACATACAATACATTGTATGTACGTGCACCTACATTTGGCTACATACACGTATACATCACATGTGTATATGCTTGTTATTTTTCACAGTTATTCAAAAAGACAACGTGGGGAACATAACTTGGCTTTGGCAAGCAAGTCGGAGTTTAATAACGTGTTTTCCGGAAGATGTGGCTTTTGAATACATGAACCATTGGCTTTTAAATACATGAACCATCGGAAAATCCCAAGGCTCCCTTTAGCGCCATACAAAACGCTAAATGATTTCAAAAAAATTAGGGTGACACATGTTGCGAACCCACACCATCTATATATTCAGATGGGCGACTTTTAAGGTGTTTTCGATGACCTTTTGCATATGATGAAGAAGGTTCATTTTGTTGACATAGGCATGTACATTGTATGCAGGATTGACATTTTTAACGAAATTACTTTCCGCTTAGCTTCACATACATTCCTGACGAGACTTCGATGTTCTACTATCTTCCTAATTTCATGATTCGTCAAAAACAAATTTGCGCTGTTCGGTTTAAGGGCGATATTTACCAAAATTGGTTCAGTGCTATCATTTCGCAAATAGACAGCATAATTACGTAGAGGTAAGTGAACTGAATGCACAAAGTGTAAATGTCCAATGATAATATGTATGATGGAAATTCAATTCTGTATTACCCACACACAGGTTTACGTGATCGACTTCGGTTACCACGTTAAAGCTCGACGCGAAAATCTGCGTTTCCTGAAGTGAGCACAATAATTCCACAAATCACAATAAATTTCTCGTTAATTCATAACTTTAATTTTTTAGATATCAGTTCCGAATGGTCCCGGTACTTGCACTAGTGGCGAAAATGGCAGGCTTTTTGCCTGCAAACAAGGTCGTAAATGTTTGAACTTTTCAATTTTACAATTGCATGCAATGTACGTGTACATTCTGTGCAGTGTGCAAGTACATATTCACTTCTCATGTCTATAATTCGTGTCTTATACAGAAGTTCTGGTCTCCGGAAGCGAAAACTACTTTTTACAGGAAGACTGTCCATAAAGGATTCGAAGCCTTTATCTCCGGCGTTTCCCAAGTAAGCAGATTGACAAAATCATGTTATGTATAACATTGTATATACATGTATGTGGCTATAATGATTTTTACTTAAATAACTTGTCTTTTTCATACCTACCTACAGGAGGGCAAAATTAAGTTGCATTTGCCACCAAATGGTGGCTGGTATGACCCGAAAGGCAGCATGAATGCTGTCAGGTGCTATGAGGGACATGCAGTAGAAATGTCCATGGATGACTAAGAGCCATCCTCCGTAACTGTGCCACTGAGAACGAGTGCATTACTTCTTTTTTTTATTTGTTGCAGCTTCAGCATCGTTCAGTATGTTTCTTTTTTCATTGCTGTTATTTTTAGTGATGTAATCATTTTATAAATTCATCATTTACCAGCGCATTTTTTTATTATTGCTATTTACTTCAAACAAATAAAAAAGTTACAATAACTTTGCATGGTTTATATGACGTACACGTTTATATGACCAACACCATAAACAAGTTAAAAAACAAAGCAAGGAAATTTGACACCCAACAAACACATTAACCGCTGTAGGCGGGCCATTATAGTGCCCTAAGGCCAAACAAGGTATTCAGTTAACGGTTAGGGTGAATGTGGAGGTGGGGGAGGGGGGTGCATTGAATAACAAAAACAGCATTCCCATTTCATTGTTATCGGATCGGTAAGACATTTTGCTGAACATCACACATCTTTTAAATGTACAGTGCGCAACAAAAGGTATAAGGACAGTTGGATATTCGTCGTTTACTCAACAAAAAAGCTAGCTACTAGAACTGTAATTAATAATGTAATATTTAATAGCATGGGCTTTTTTGCCACTTTTTATATTTGAAAATTGTGTCCATTTTTTTTATAAACGTGTCAACATCTTCTTTGTAGACATGTGCGTTCACAAATACACCAAATTTTCTAATGTTTTCATACTTCTTTTGGGTATTGTAAGTATAGTACAGGACATTTTTATCAACATACATACTGTTTGTATATTTACTTTCAATTATGTCCAGTGCGATAATGATTTTCGAGTGTTTTTATCCCGTTTTTTCAAAAATGGGATGACGAGGAATCATTACATTTAATGTACTGACATCATCCGCCGTAACGTCAGAAGTGGGCTGAACATTACATTCAGCATTAATTCGTCGACATGGCGGTATGCAGTATGCCCCGTGCCAATGCAAAATACAAGCATTATACTTGTTTGATATTAAAACGCATGGATGGCAGACTTCTCGTCCACCAGCTGGTCGTGGGAATTTGATGAGGTGTTGCCATGCCTGAAAATCACGATCTTCTTTTGTTTGCAAGTAATAATTTCTTATGTCCGCAAGGTTGGCCTCTTGTATTGTGGTCTGAAACTCTGCCAATTTACGTATGTTGTGTTTGTGTGACTTAAGCGGCCCAAGAACATACTGCTCATAAACGAATATTTTTTCGTTTTCCATGGGCACCGACCATTGTGTTCCGGTAATTGTGCTGGAATATGGTAGCTTTCGTGAATACCTTTGACGTTTACAAGGTACATGTAACTTACTATTCCCCGAACTTTTGGAAGAATGGGACACCACGCTTAATGATTGGGTAGCTGAAGGATAAGTAAATCCTTGTCCAGAAGTGCCGGGAGCATGGCTGATCATTGAGAAAGTACCCATGTTTGGATCATAGGTCATGGCAACGAGGTCCACTATTTCGTTGGTTTCTTCCATGTCAAGCGCCTGTCTTAGACATTCTTCAACAACTGGGAGAACAGTCATGTGACTTGTCGACGCGTGTGTTTCCACAATATGGAGATCAGACGGTGACACGGGCAAGGTACATCTACATGATTTTGCAAATGTAGACTTCGATGACACCCCCTTCATGTAAAAAATATGATTTTTTGGTATTTTGTTCTCTCGTTATCGGGTGTAAGTAGTAACAGTACACCTAACCACCGTATAGTGTGGTTTGTTGCCACTAGATGGCGCTGGCGTCGCGGCGGGAAATTTGAAAATTGGTAAACCGGAAGTTCCGCCATTTTGGCGGAAGTGTCGTCATCCTTGGCCGGAAGTGCCGCCATTTTGGCAGACGTTGTTATGGCGGCCATTTTGTCGGAAGTCACGTATTATTTCCGCCATTTTGAATTTTTTTTGAACTTGGCGGCTAATTTTTTACCTTGAAAAAATTTGCAAGTGAGTGGGATTCGAACTGTGGACCATAGGTTTGGTAATCCGGTACCTTACCCACAAGGCCACCGAGACAGTTGGGGGAAAGGGGGTTTAATGTGATATGGGTTATTTGCATGGCCGCCATTTTTTGCAAACTGAATTAGTTTTACAAAATGGCTGACCCAAGTGACGTCACCAGATATGCAGACGACATATATTTTGACTTTGAATTTTTATTTGTTATTGACGGCATCTTGAAGGCAATACAATAGATCAAAGCATTACAGTTGAACATTTTATTTTTCACAAAATTCATTTTTAGTATTGACATACACGTGCTGCATAGCGATCATATATGTTTTAAAGGCAAAATCATCTTTCCACAAGACAGACATAAGTTTAATACTGTCTTTTATATAAGAGCCATTTAAAGTACAATTGTACAACACTTTCAAGGGGGTTTGGTAATCAGTTTTCCATTTTAAAAATGCAGGGCACAAGTGCTGATGTTGTTCCATAGTGCCATAGTTGAGTTGGGATAGCTTTCGAAGAATAAGGCATTCACGGCACGTTAATTCTTTGTTGACCAGTTGTTTCACAGCAAGATCAATGGTGGCTTTCCATAGATTTTCTTTCTTTACTTCATCGTTGACTGGGCGAATATGTGGTTTAGTCCACGTATAAGCGGTACTTGGTACAATAACGGCAAATGCATTAACATCTTGTCGAAAGTATGGAAATTGGCGTAATTTTTCATGTGCTGTAAACACTTTATGAAACCAAATGGGACATTCCCAGCTGTTACATAAAGCCTGAACGCAAAAATTGAGATTGCTTGTGTTTCGCGCGCAATACATCAAAACCTCAAGTGGCGATGTAATCTGCCGTAATGTAAGCAAGTTTACAGGCACTCTGACAAAATCAAGCGCAATTTGCAATGTTGCACAAAATAACTCACGTACAGTGTATTGATGTTTGTGGTCAGGCTCAAACATGGCCATATGCGCCCAGGTGACATCTTGGCCACTAGCAGCTGCAGCAACAGCAGCAGCATTTGCATCTTCACAATCTTTGTTGTCCATGGTCTCATCCTCGCCTATGGCATCATCATCAATATCACCGTCGTCGTCGTCGGCTGTGTCGGTCCGGTCTTCCTCACTATCGTCCGCGCTATCGTCAATGTTGTCCTCGTCTACTTCTTCTTTGTCTGTCATATCTATGTTCATCTCGGTGTTCTCAGCCCTAATAGGACAGCATTCAGAATTCTTGGATTCATTGTCTGAATCGTAGCCAGCTCGATACAATTCCAGAACTTCCGCTATCGTTAAAAGTCTTGGTTCTTCAACCTCTGCAGGACTCATCACAATATTTTCATCTATGGTATGTGGCGTGCAGGTAATAATGAATACTGGTAGTTCTGAGCAGCTTATATAGCATAGCACAAGACATGTGGTGCAATAGTTGACTCCACCCCCCACCTGTAGAGTAAATAGGGGTCACTCACAGGTTCAAGCATGCCGGAACACATTCAAACAACGATAGCCTATAAGGTATTGTGGCGCATGTAGACCAATACGGAAACTGGGGCAGTAAGTGTGGTTATTTGAATGCGCCTATAGGATCAACGTAAGGAGGCGTGTAGGTTGGCAGACATGGGGATATAAGGCACATGCAGCTGCAGCCGTGCACACTTGGGTCTTCAGTTTGCTGTTGCATTTGTTATCCTTGTATTTCTTATTTCTATGTTACCGGCATCCATAATGGCAAATACTCTACCGCTACAACCACCAGCAGCACCGGTACAGGTGGCGCCGGTACCGCCGCTAAAGAGAAGTTTCGATGCTGTCGAACCTAGCAACAATATGCCTGCAAAGTACCAGATGTATGCTTAGGATGGCTCAAAACGTGCTGTAAAACCGGATGTCAACCGTAGCCAAGTGTATCACGCTCTTTTCCAAGTGCAGGGTAAGCGATACATGTCTGTTGGTCAATTCAGAGGACAGACATATGTGAAAATCCGTGATTACATGAGAAATCCACAAACAAATGCATTGCAGTTTTCCAAGCGTGGTATTAACATGACTGTTGTACAGTGGGCACGCATAAAAGAACTAATGCCATTTGTGGACAATGCGATACAGCAGTTACCGATGGAGCCGTCCAGTGAATGAGCTGTTTGTTTTAACAGATAGTAATGGAGCGGTTACAAGTGTGGACGTGAGCCAGATAGAAGCCATCGATCTTTCTGTCATAGCATCTACGGCTGTTGTTGAGGATGTTGTTGAAGACAAGACTGTTAATAATGCAGGAGACACTGTGCCTAAAATTGAAGACCTGGCTACTGCAGATACTGACGAGGAGGTGGTGGACTACGACGAAAGCGATTACCAGTACTGGGACCGTTTACATTGGTCTGTGTTTCGGGGTGATACATTGAAGAGCATGTTTAACATAATTCTTATTAACGAGTTTATGCTGTTACACGATAAAGCTAATGAGGATTGTTTATCTGGATGTCTTGACCAAGTGAAACATAATGAAGAATCTTATTGTAATTTAATTGAGCATTTCAAGTTTGCAGAGAAATGGATTGATTATGCTCGTTTTGCAATGTGGCCTAGACCTTATCCGTTAGAAGAGAAATATATCCGTGTACGTAGCAATGCATTGCCACATTATTTGAAATGTCCTGATATGGTTAACATATGTGTACGTGATTTGCATCTTATGATAAAAAAGGGTAGACATTATGGTTTGAACATGTATCATTGATATTGGCTGTCTCAATAAATACTTGTAACCTTAACAATTTGTGTATAAGAGTTTTATTTTCAAATGTTTTAAAACAGTTGTGTGTATGGTAGAGTGACGTTCACAGCACCATGGAGATTGATTTTGATTTACATCAACAGCATCCGTTCACGGCATTAGCATGTGGGGCTACACAAAGCGGCACAACATTTTTTGTACAAAAACTATTAGAAAATAATGAAAAAACCATCTAGCCAGCGCCAATGAGAATTGTATGGTGCTATGGTGCAAATCAACCGGCGTATGCTGAAATGGCTAAGACTGTAAACCCCCCGATAGAATTTGTCCATGGATTACACGAAGACATGTGTGAAAGTTTTCAACCTAATGTGAACAATTTGCTGATCATTGATGATCTGATGTCAGAAGCAGGTGATGACAAGCGAGTAAATGATTTATTCACCAAAGGTTCACACCACCGTAATTTGAGTATTACTTACATTCTACAGAATATTTTTCCAAAAGGCCGTGAGTCGTACCATTAGTTTGAATGCCCATTACATGTTCCTTTTTAAAAATCCCCGCGACCCGTCACAGATTAATACTCTCGGACGTCAGTTGTATCCTGAAAATTCAAAATGTTTACCCGAGGCATATCACGATGCCACTAAAGAAGCCCATAGCTATTTAATGGTTGATTTTAAACAGAAAACACCAGAAGTTCTTAGACTGCGCAACAGTGCACTACCAAACGAAACGTGTCACGTTTATGTCCCGAAACATGTTTGAAGCAGTCTTGACAGAATCAACAATCTTGCGCTGTAGATGTACTCTCTTGGGCATCATCGCACTCTATGTGCTGTTTCTCGTGAACACCTCGATGCAGTCATCAGAACAGCCTTTATTATTCAAGGTGAGCAACATGTACTCCAAGCACCTGAGAAACAACGCCCCGCTACTGAAAAAGCTACTGAAATGCAAAACGGTAACCCGGAAGAAAAAGTTATTGGCGGACAGTGATGATTCCGTAATCACTGGTGTTGCCGAATGTTGCGATAATTTGTTAAAAGGAAATGTTACCACCACCAAAAAGAAGTTTTAAAAAACTGAACTGGTACAAGAAACAACTGCGCAAGATGGCCGACAGAAAAGTATCAAAGAAAACCAAACGACGGCTGCTGACGCAGCAAGGGGGTTTTCTCATGCCTCTTTTATCTGTCTTGGCACCGATCATTTCGGGCATTGTAGCAAACGTCGCTCGATAATGTCGCATGTACGAAAAATGACGCTGGTGCCTAGTAGCAGTATTGGGCAAACTCAACAGGCACAGCCGCCGCAATACCTCGC
>JAQFYZ010003074.1:0-14562 GCA_034695085.1 Cylindroiulus punctatus | reverse complement strand
CGAAACCAGTAATTCACCACGGCCTTGGGAGCGGATCTGGACGGAAAAATAGAAATGGACATGAAAGGTCTCATCTCTAAAATTAATTGGATTTGGGGTCCCAATGCACGACTGCGTTCGTGAAATGTCGTGAGCATTATAACTACTGTATTTTACTCATTTACAAGCCCAACTTCTGGACCATATCATTGGCGTCATCAAAGGGCATTTTTGGTAACTGGATAGTTGTTAGCAAATTATGACGACAGATGGCGCCACCTTAATCGCTGGTTTCAATGAAAATAGTTGACGCGATGAAGAAGAAAATTAATATTTTTAAATTTGTGCTGTACTGTAAGTGATTTTGAAACTGTGAAAGTTTACAGGGTGAGGGAGAATTATGGTTCCATGGGGATAACGTGGATTGTGTTAAGGGGACGATTCTCCTAAGGGCTCGTGGGCTGGCAGTGATTGCCTGGCAGTTAGGGGCAGCTAAATCAAACACTAGTAATTTACATGCACATCTTCAGTTAAGTTAGGTTAGGTAAAACGAAGAAGTAAAAAAATTAAAAGGATTAATTCCGACAGGTATTCCTGGTATCATTTTTTTATACTGGGGAAGTAGTTAGACCATGCTTAGGTTAGGTTAGGCAAATAAAACATAAAAGTGTATACGGAGCAATAGTTAATCCATGACTTGTGTTTTTTGTGTGCTGACAACTGGAAACATTCATCAAAATATGATTCAGATTGTTATGGATTTCACATATGAATTTAAAATCAGCAGGCCAGATTTATAGGACATTCGGGATTGCTTGCCTTATTCTTGCCTTCGTGACTAATTTGTTTTGTAGTCGAAGTTGAAAATCCCTGACAACGATCGGAAGCATCCATTTTCTGGGTTTTATAAAAAAAATCCGATAAATCGAGCTGCAAAACGTTTCTGGAATCTTTAAACTAGCAGTCAGGATGACTCGCAGTATTAAATCCAGATAGTTGGGTTTGTAGTTTGAGTGCTGAGAAACGAATGCACAGATCGATAAAATTGTTTGTTTGGGTTTCTTGAACCAGTCTGATTTAAAAAAGATCGGAGACCCAGGGAATATCAATTCGCAGTTAATGCAGTCATCCATTTTGAAAAGAAAGGCCCGGGTGGCCATTTTTTATTTTTGCTGAAAGTATACAAACATACAAGCTGTTTTTCCTAGGTTTGGGACACGTCTGGGGCCTCTGGCTGTTTCGTATGATATAAAGTATCTGAGGCTGTAAGGATTTTTTTAGTTTTTTTTCTCTCTTTAAATCTGAATTTTTCTGTGCGAGAAAATCTCCAAAGAAATTCTCAGAAGTGAGGAAATCCGCGTTTCCTTTGCTAGGCACGAATTTCGTTCAAAATTGTAATGAGACTTTGTGGCACTCTTGATTTATGGTTTGAGAAAGGATAAATAATCTTGGGCCTTTTCTCGTATATTTTGCGTTTTAGCATCGTGTCCACATGTGTTGCTTGTGGATAACAATGGCTCCCTGGCATCTAAATAAATAATTCCGTGTATTTTACACGAATATAGCGTTCTTTAGGTGTTTGGTGCTGTGATTACTTCTTGTTGATTGAAATGCTAACATATCGACGATATTTTTTAAAGTACTTTCAAAAGTTTTGGAACTTTTTCAACAGCTCTTAGGGGTCGTGCTTAAACGACGGCCTTTAAAACAAGAACTTTTTAACCCTTTTTTACTCCATATCACCTGTATTTTTGCATTTAACATCTGGTAGTCATGTACAAATATGGTAAAATTTGGATTGGATGGTTGTATGGAGTTTAAATTGATTATAACGTTGCTGTTTTAATGGACGTCGTTAATGCACGACCCCTAAGGGCTTCATGATGAAGTTCCAAACATACACTTGGTAATAATGTAACAAATATTGCCTAGTCTGTTAAGCTCTCTATCTTACATTCATGCCTATTTAATTGTAAAATTCTGCAACGTGGGAATGAAGGGCATGCTACTGAACTCTGCAATTATCGGTATTCTGTCTTGAGCGGTCGTTATAGAAAGGTTACACTGTACTCAGGAACTGTGAACATACTCTGTCCCCAAATTTAGATGTCGTTAATGCACAACCAGTTATGGTACAAAGACCACAAGTTGATCAAGTATCCTGTGGTTATGAAAATTAATTCACCAAATATATATTTGGAAAAATGGCCGCAACCTGTTTCGTGGTTACCAAATTCTGTGCGTGCTGTCTTAGTAAGTCTCTATTTTTAGTCTTGTGTTTTATGCTAAATTTGCCGAAATGCAATTTGAGATGAGCAGATGTTTGCATTTGGTTCTCTGAGTTGAGCAATTTTCACGGGCTATTCGAGCGAGAAAATGACTTCGCAAATGTGACTACAAAATACGTGTACACGTATTTTTGCCAAATTGTCGTTGCATTCCCTTTCATATATTCAGCTTTTAGAATAGTATCAGATTTGCATATTATGCAAAAGCCTGGCAGAATGCCGAGCGTTTTCAATTTCGCTAGCGTGGTTTCACTTCTGTCATCAACGATAATGAACCCCGGACACTTTGCATGAAAAACAGATTTTTTTAATTAAAAATGGAGGGGGGTATTATCACCTGGGAGAATCGCGAAAATTGTACGTGTACTGACTTTTGGGTAAAAAGGCAATTACTTTTTTGTGCACCGTTATACTGTAGTTTTTTTTACGCTGTTTTAATTCTCTTGAGATATTAGGAGAAAATTTCGTTAATGGCTGGTTAATTATGTTGTCAACGTAAACTATTAAGACAATTTATGCAGGTTCACCCTGACCTGCAAACTGCAAGGCCTGGAACATCATTGAAATTGGAAAGAAATAGGATAGTCAGGGAAAAGATAAAAGCTCAACTTCCTTTACTTTTCCCGGACTTTTCCTGATTATAAAACAAATTTCCCTGACCACTTTGATCACTGTAACAGGAGATGGAACACACATTTTCATTTTTTAATTAACAATTTCATCATCAGTTTCTTCCACAGAATCCAGTAATTATCAATGCAAAATGTGCAATTGATTTGTTGAATTTCCCGGACGTTTTCAAAGTCAGTCCGATTTCCCTGACTTTTCAGGATGGCCAGGTTCAAGGACGTTGAACATTTCATTTGTGTGTCATCATTGTTCTTTGTTTGCCAATAACTGGCTATATATTAAATACAGTGTACATTATTGATATGTTGAATATGCATTAGTGATAGTGGCATTTTAACACAGTATCTGAAGTGTGTCCCACTCAAAACTATTCAAACATCTTAGAATAATATGTATAGTAAAGTGATTTTTGGACGTGATGAATTTTTTTGTTATTTTGTAAATGCATTCAAAAGCCGAAACTGGAGTAAGCATCCTTCGATAGCATGCAGCGACATGCATTTACCTTCAAATTTCTGGGCGAAATTTCCTTGCACAGCGCCACCTGTTTCTCTGAGTTTCCGAAGTCGACCGTGGACAGTGGACAGACGACCTCCCCTATGACGTCATCCCTGGAGTACCTGTCGAAACTGAGCACCACGAAGTGCAGGGCGATGCCTTGCAACTGGTTCAAGTTGATTCCGTAGAAGGTGAAATCCTCGTCGTAAACCGGATGCAAAGTTTTTCTCAAGACTCTGGTTTTCACTTTGTGCTGCTTTTCTGGCAGGAGCTGCAGCTTCACATAGGGATCGCTGCTGCCGATGTTGGGATCCTTGGCCGGAAGGTCGGTGCACTTCACTATGGTCACCATTAGGGCGTTCTTGTCGAAGTTGTAGCGCAACCGGAAGTGAAGCTTGCCTAGCTTGCTCAGCTTCTCGTCGTCGTCGGTGTTCTTGTCGTTGTTCTCACGTTCTGTCTCTTTGGTAGGTGTCGAACACCCCTCCTTCTCCTTCTCATTTTCGGTGTGGAATTTAGCACTCACCTCGCAGATATCTGTAAAAATCCAAAAAATCTAAGTACATACAGTATTCATTAGAGTTCATTAGACATGTGGATTAGACATTGAAGTTTATTAGACGTGTTCACTACAGTTGGAGCAGTCAGATTTCAACCATCTTTTTGTGGCACCAATACCAATCTGGGGGACGGGGGACGTTGAATATTGAGACTTTACGTGTTTTTCTTCATTTTTACTGTTGTAACGTGTTAGGAGACATCTATCTTTATAGTATGCAGCAAAACATCGCCAATTATGTTTTAAGTTCTATGTATTTTTTTACTTAATGAAGTGAATACGGCACTCGAAACATATATCAACTGACAGATATCAAATGTGTGTATTAGGGACTTATTGATCAAGTATTTGTGGAGAAGTATTGTATATGTTAACAATAACATAGGCACTTTCAAAACTTCAAACAATCAGTTTTCTTGGTAGTCAATACAAACAATTTTTGAACGATGTTTTTTAAATTTAAATTGTTTACCAAACTGACAGATATTAAATTTACGTGTGTTAGGGACATATTGATCAAGTATTTGTGGAGATGAAACGTTATTTAACAATAACATAGAGACCTAAATTCCTTATATGTAATATTTTCACAGTCAACAACAAATTAAAAATTTGAAATCAAAACAGCATTATTGATAATAAAAAATTAAGTACCAACCCGGGGGTAAAAATGATTATATGGACCTGTAATGACCTTTAGCTACTAGACCTACTTGTGTTTAAAAATCCCTTTAAGATGAACTTTCGACATGCTGATACCCCCAGGGGTATCAATACCCATGGGTGAAAAGGAACGTACCTGCACTCTGACCTTGCAGCGCCACCCTCTTGCCATCCACCTGTTTGATGCTCAGGCCGCACGTGCTGACCCCGCCACCCCCATTACCGGGTGTCCCGCCGCCTCCTCCTCCTCCGCTGTTTCCTCCGTCGTCCGCTGGGGGCGCTGCTTTGTGTCCCGGCGGCAACTTGGTCCCCGTGGGGCTGGGGCTCTTCTTGAGCGTGGGCCCTGGGGCCGAGCCCGCCGGACTCTTCACGTGGCTCGGTCTCTTCAGGGCCCCATTGTTGTTGTCCACTCCTCTCCTGATGGCCGTGGCCAACGTGTTCTGACTGTAGAGGGCGCGCTTACGGTAGCACACGCAAGTGATCGCAGCGATTGTCACCAGAAATACGGTTCCTCCTAAGCATATTCCGACCAGCGTGGGAATAGTTACTGGAAATACAAATATAAGGTTTCAATTATGAGACACATGTTTTCAGTTCTGGGCTTCGGGATACGAAGTTTAAGTAATTTTTAATTACCTAAGTTCACAACTAAATAACTAGTCGTTATTCAGTTACGCACAATTAAAACTGTATAGTTGTTAATCACCAATATGCAACTAATTTTAAAGACGTTCAGTTTTAGTTGGAATGAACATCCAAATGTTTTACTTGAGAAAAAAATGAGTTGCAATGACAATTAACAACTAATTAGTTTATTCGAAGTTGTTGATTGACGAGCAAATACTTAGCAATGGTTTTTAAACTTGGTCGTTGGCTTTATAGGGTTGTCCAAAGGTTTGCACAAACATTTCAATTGTTTTGAACATCGAGGGTAATTGATTTAATAGGTGGTGATAATGGTAATTTAATTGTTAGTTTTAATCGACAACTTCTAATAAAATAACCAGTTGTTAGTTGCCGTTGCTACTGATTTGTCCCAATTAAAATAATTAGTTGTTCATTCAACCCGTTTTACGATGGGCTCTCGAATTTCGTCCCAAATTAAAGTCAACCAAACGTAAATTTTATGGCCCCTGAATGCAGGCAATCACTGTTAGCGTGCGTGCAATGTGGGTGGTTGCCCCCTTGCAGCAGTTTGGTTTGAATTTTTTTTTTCAATTTTGCTTCGTGGAGTGGAATGGCAGTCAGTACTGTCGCAATTTTGCGATGATTGATGATCGCACCACAATGAGTATCAGTTTGTATATGGTTATTCTGAAACGAATTTTATCGACCTGCACGTATTTCTATAGTTTTCACTAGCTACACTTACACAATAGACAATTACAACATGCACAAAACCTACATGCATTTGGTGAACGTATTTTTTAATTTAATTAGTAATAAGTGATTCATTGATAGGGTCCCCCATTCATGATCCCCCTATAGCTCTCCAGGGAATTAAACATGTTTACGTAGCTAGAAATGTTAAACATATTCAGTTATTGTTGCACCATCATGTGTTTTTCAAGCTGCATTTAAACCTGACCCTGCTGCAAATGTTCCGCTATATTTGCATTTCAATGACTTGATACGAAATCGTTCTGATCTCGTATTATGATGTACATGTACACTGTATGTACAAAAACGTGAATTAGCCACAAATAACTCATTAATCTATATTTAATGCGTGATCTCCATGTAATGCAACATGTTTGCGTACCTTAAAATGTTTAACATAATCAGTTATTTTCACATCACCTTGTGGTTTTCATTTACAGTGTACATGGCAAATTCGACAGATTGTATTTCAACCCTAGTTGTCTGGTACATAAAGGCCAGTTATCCCTTGTATCAGTGTCCCAATTATCCCTTTTTGATTTTGTGTGTGCGTTTAAGCTAACCTAAACTAGCCTAAGCGTGTGATTTGTTTCGTACATCCGTCCATTGAATGACATAAAACTCGTCGAGGCACAAACAATTAAACGATTTGAGTAGGTGGCCAGCCTAGAACTCCTAATGAATTAACTTCACTGGCCGCCTACACTGATATTGAAGCAGCACCAAATTTCAATCGTCTAATTGTTTCTGTGACCACCCTGGTTGTATAAGAACGATATTTGAACTTTCACAAAATCAATATTTTCCTATAGCCTGTACCTTAGACTGCAATATACATGTATACTGTTTACCAGGATCTAGCATGGCTGATTGGCTCGATGTTGCTGCGTAAATTTGACCATGGGATGACGATTGATGACCATTCCACCCACGCTTTTTTTTCAAAGACCCTGCCCCCATATTTGGGTCGTAAACCACTTCGACTCAACAGACCTGTCCCAATCTAATTTTATTTTGCATGAATTATTTATCAAACATTAAATTAAGTACCAAAAATAAAAGCTAAGTGGTTAAGCGTGTACTCCGTGAACAAACGACTTCATCATCAATCATGATGGCATTAATTCAGTCTGGATGAAATGGACCCATCGTCGTTAATATCCCCCAAATAGCCATAAGTGTCCTAACACACCCACTTCCTCTCCATTTCACACGGGCCTAATGGTCGAATGTCCAAGCAAAGATCGTTTCAAGGGTGATGTTGAGTTTAAGTGAAATTCAATTGTGTTTTTCTAGGCTATTACTGAGCTTGACGTTAGGTGGAGCTCATCAAATTATTTTTTACCTCGACGGTTGGTGCATCTTTATGCAACCGTGTTTTTATTAACCATTTAGAATTTTATTTCACAAATTGGTCCCTTAATTGGCCTTGAGTGTCTATAAGAGCGAGTTAGAGAAAATTAACTTTCTACATCCCAAATTACCTTTTGTGCATGCTCCTGATGTACATTAGAACAGTTTGCATGTGTGCTTTTTACAATAGTGAAATCTAGCAGGAAATGAAGGAAAACAACATGAAAGTTAGGTTTAAGAGGTCATTCATAACTACACTGATTATGAAGTCGTCCTTCCCATCTGCATTTTCATCTGAATTTTCTTCCCAAGTCTATTTTGACATTTTCACTTGAAAATCTAATAAGATTTTTTTGAGTTCTGCTGTACATAGTGTAAAAGGTGCGGCTGAATTGATTAGACGATTTAAAGTTGGCGCTGCTTCAGCATTAGGTGGTCATTCGTAACATACAGTTTAGCGATGCTTAGAAGGGTTCATATCATGTACAGTGTAGTTCATGGTGTGAAACTAAGGCATCAGCAACTCTAGGACAGTGCATTTCTGGAAAATTCCAGGTCAGTCAGTTAAACAGACATGTTGTTAATTAGATGATTAGCGTAAACATTCACACCTTTTGTAATGCTTGTAATGGTGTTGTATATCCAAAACAGAGTGCACAACTTTACTTACATGTAGTTAATTTGAATGACCTCGGTAATTTTCGTCTGACACCTGCCCAAAAATCATTCATATAAACGTGGTAAAGTGGTGTATTCTCTTTGGGTATTAGGTGTTCATTTTTATTTCACAATTCGTTGTATAACGTCTTACTGCGTACATGTACATGTACCATGAATACAGTGTTATGTACACATCATTTTGTGTTTTCGCTAACCATCCACAAATAATATTGAAGTTGAGCCAAATTTAAATGGTCTAAAACACTTCTGCCGCACCTTTTGCAACCTGTGAACTTAATTCTAAGAAACTTTTTTGATGCCATTGCTCCGCTTTAGCTACATTTTTTTCTTCGCAAATGCAATACGAGGTGCTCTCATCAAAAGTGAAAATGAAGTCGCTGTGTTTTTCAACGGTTTCCATGCGAAAACATGTCACGAAATGTGCTAGGATACTAATGTAACAGGTTAGGAGTTAACGACGCGGAAACGGAACAAGCGCAAATCTGCGAAATCTAACCGAAAAGGCGACTGTGCTCGTTAGCATACAATTATTTCAGTCATTTCTGGCGCATAATGAAGTAGGAGGGGTCGAGGGCATCGACCCCTTAAATGCCGTTTGGTGCCATCTGGGGCTAAGAACGTGAACCATGATAGGGCTAATGGTCGCCTGGGGTATACGTTATGGCGCAATTAATTCATATCAGCCAAATTCATGTTTTTGCTCAGTGCCGTATGTACAGCGTGGCAGCGAAAAATGTAGCAATTATGAAAATGTGATGAGGTGTGAATTTAAATCTGTATTCGCCTGAAGTCTTTTGAAGGAAATTTGAGACGTTTTTACTGAGGTAAGAAAGTTGGGCATGAAATAAACACCTACTGTACATGTAGGTTTAATGACATACATGTACAGTATACTGTAGGTATTCAGATATTATAAACTGGATTTTCGAAACATGTTCGTTGGAACTTATTTCAATATTTCACAGAATCCTGAGGAAGAATTTTGAATTCTTAAAGAAAGATATATTGATATATATATAAAAAAAATTTAGATGTATAACATACATGTATATAAGAATTATCATAGAAGTTGAAATAAGAAGGCAGTTTTCAGTGAAAATAAGTTAATTTTAAATGGGTTTGCTGGGCTAGTTCCAAGAAGTGGAAAAAATACTCAAAAAGAGGATGAAACAGGAATAATGATGAAACTTAAGAAGCAGAATTGTTAAGAACATGACTTGGAGGAGGATGAGACTACAAAATATTTTTGCATTGGAAAAGATTCTGGATTGATGTATTGATAATGTGAATTCGATGGTTAGAAACAATAAAAGGTGCAATTTACAATAAAAAAGATCAGGGAAATGTAAGGTTACACGAAGTTGTAGTCAGGGAAATATGAAATGGTAACTGTGGTTTTTAAAAATTTGGATAAAAACTTTTGGGGAAGTGATATTTATAAAAACTAAGTATAACAATATGGGATGATACACAAACTTAATAAAACCTGTACCAGATCTGGAAATTGAATTGATAGGAACAGCTGGCGAAATTTGGTGAATTATGAGTAATAAGTATTAATTCGGGAAAGTCACGATATTGAAAATACCATAATTGCTAAAGTGCGTCATGAACAAGCAGTGGTGTCCAACTTACAGAGGTGCCCACGGTTTGTTATTCATGTTGGCTACTGGTAATCGAGCTCGTCATCCGAAACACGACAATGTGTTTAATCCGATAATTAGTGCGACGAATTTATAGATCCCTATACTAAACCTGCGGCGACTAAATTAAATTATAAGTTTGTATACGTCACGCGGATTATTATTAGCACAGGCACTTGATGACCTTATTGTGATAACCAAAATTAAGTGCTTTTTTGTGTCGATAAATATGACGCGTCATTGTAACATGCCCACATGTTTGCGTTATCGATTGACAATGGGAAATAATACATGTATTATAAGGGAAACGGTAACGAGTATTCAGTCATTTTGGTCCATTCGAGTGACTTACACAGCCAGCTGTGGTCAAATACAGGGTCTGCTCTATTTGGATATTGTCATTTTATTATGTAGTTACGGTTTACATTTGTAAAATAGGCTCGAAGTTGATTTTCGTCCCATTGAAAGTTGAGAATTTCATCTTTTTAAAACGTTAATGGAAATTAGTGGTCACCATGTCATTCTGCAACTTCGCCATATTTTTTAAACTGCATTCAAGTTATTTATCTCTGGCATGAATGAATAAAACTGCTTTATTTTAATTTCATCTCCTTTACCTTAAATTAAATTTGAAATATTCAGTTGTTATTCAAACTGCTTCAAGGGGCTTACGTTTCTAAGGATCAGTTATTTTCAGTGTTTTCTGCACACAGATAGGCCTACATCAATAAATGCCTCACTGACTAGACAGCTTTTATGCGACTATAATCTTCTGCTATCTATTGTGTATACAAAGCTTTATTAAGAAAAAAAACTGTATTAAATAAATATTGCGGCAATTCCTGAGGTACTTGAAGATTGGCCTTGAGGCTGCAATGTGATGCCGATGGCTATAAAATGGATATCAGGAGGGTAAACCAATCCAGGGGAGGATACTTAAAAAAATATTAACGCAAGTAGTATACTGAGAAAATGTCTTAATAAAGCAATTGAAACACCACGTTCACTAGCTACACATTATCAGAACTAATATAATCAACTCAATCGTTGTTACATTCAAATGTCTATGAAAGCGTCTTTTACTAAATTCTAAACAAACAATCATAATTTTATAGTATTATAATTATTATTATGTATTCAAATAAACTCAATGTATTACACCCACAGTCAGCACATGGGACGCCATGTGGTGAGGGTAGATATACCAAAGTACAAAAGTATTTCAAAAAGTACGAAAAAATAAAGGCAAAACGAAATAAACGGAATGTACAGGACGCAAAATAAATAAGTGAAATTAACTAAAATAAATTAGAATAAAATAAAATAAGCAGAAAATACATGTACTGAATTCACTTGGGTTTCATGCTGATCCATTAGTGCAAGTAAGCTTAATTTTACATGTATTTTATAGTCATTTATAAAAATAATATCATTTTGAGACATGACATTCCGATTTGTAACGACCATGCATATTACATGTACATGCATTGTTCAAAAGTGGATTTTGCCAGGCGGGCCATGGTCAAATTATTTTCATATTTTATGAACATATATTTTGAATGTTACAGATACATCACATGCATGGGTTATAGCACGTCACGCACAATCAAAACACAATGAATGACATGCCTTAGAAATGTCATTTCTAAAATAAAAAAGGGAAACGAACTCCATGGGCACAATGAATGACCTCTGATTTCATACTGATCCATTCCTGAAATTAAGGGATTCTAACACCATATTTAATGTGATGTTTGTGCAATAGAAGAACACATAAAGTCCTATAATGTTATCGGACTGATCCAGCGTTCGGTATATAAACTGGGTTGTCAATGGAAACGAGAGACGTGATTCTTTTGACCTTTCGTATCATGGTCATTATGTGCAGCAGAGTATGGCCTACTTGAATGCATTCTTGTTTTTCTTTGCTTCGCGAAATTATACATATAGAAGTTGGAGAGAAACTACTCTTATGGTGGACCAACGTTGTCAAGACGCCAAAGCACATAAGATGCTTCTTTTTTTCCGAAACCAGACATTTACAAGTATAATTTTATGTTTGCTAATAAAAGATGTACGCGCTCGCCCACTGTTTGCACAAGACGTCTATTGTGTACAGAAAACCTGTACAGAAAAAAGCCAGGATTTTCGCACATTTATGCTACATCAACCAGACAGCTTTAACGATGCGAATACAGTAAACAAGGCATAACTTTTATGTAGATGTACGCCTGCAGAGCTTGTATCATGTCAAACTATCGTATAAGTTTGGGAGCACCCTGTATAATGCACACAGTATGACGCTTCTGGCGTAGTCAAACTTCTTAGCAATGTACTTGTTGGTCTTTTTTGTTGAAGTGACATATATAACGACAATTCTGAGATATTTAAAGTTTATTTGAAGTAACTTTTGGCATACACTACGGTATATGCCCTGCCCCAAATATGCAAACTCGACTTGCCTAAGCTCAGAATGTAATACACTTGTACTAGCTGTTGGAATTTATCCTTTTTGGAAATTGGTATAAATTCTGGGAATGCTTGGGACAATATTTTTGATTATTAACACGGGTCACATGCTGTTAGTGATTATAGCCAAATGGAAATTCATGCTCGCATCATTTCTTGTTGCATCAATAGTGTTTCTTAATTACACATTAGGATTCCTTCAGAGTGGCTCATAGATCTCCACTTTAAAAATTCATCGCATAAAATCTGAAATATTGTCCCTGATGAAGTACGAAATTTATGCGCTAGTTTGCAATGGAGCCTGGGCTGTAATTCCCATTTGTGCCCTATATCTCACGTGTGTCTAGAATGCGCTAATCGTGATAAATTGGCCCATATATTGGGCTCTCTGTATGGAATTAAATAATTTATCAAAATTAAGCCGGGAATGCGTAATAGGAAGCAGGATGTGTCACTCGTCGCACTTGGTAAATGATTATGGTCTCCAGAATACGGTGAGCAGATACTTAATTTTGAAAGAAAATGTGTGTAGGAATTTTGGGTAAATTTTTGAAAACAAATACTTAGCATGTATATGGTGTCTACATGCGCTAGTATATCATGTGTGTTTACGGTAAATGTCTAGACATAACAAGTTCTCTACATAAACTACAAAATATAGTAAGATATATTTGCTCGAGTATTCTTGTACCACAGATTATACTCTGCTCCAAATGTGCAGCCACCCCAACCCCTAAAACAATGACGGTAAGCATGTACATGTACAGATATTTTTGCTAAAATCTATTGTATATATTAATTGAAAAATGATGAATTTTAATTTAATTTTTTCTTTTTTGGATGTAGCATTTGCAATTGTGTACCCAAATTGTGTGGATGTTTCAAATTGAATTGGATTAAGTAATGATATGATGAGAAAAAGCCGCCAGGCGACATTTCTTGCATTGGATTACATATATGATGAATTTTAACTCAATTTAATAAAACATAAATGATGACATCATCATTTGACCAACCACCTGCCCACATGACATCTTTTGAAGATGATGGTGATGAATACATAATACTTGAACGTCCCCTAATTGCGTTAGCAAAATGCGACTCTACAAGTTTTCGCGTATGAACAATGGCGCTCAGTGCCACGTATAGCAAGATGAAAACATGGGCTAATTTGCACCATACGCCATATGGAGCGAATTTACTCAGTTAAATTCGTACGCAAGTTTCTTAATTTTCTTAACTGTGAAATAAGACCCGCGTCAAGGTTTTGCAATTAAGACGCAATTGAAGTGAAAATGGCAATAGCTGGAGTCAAGCGCCCTTGAACATAATGTACAACAATCTGACGAGCATTATTCGTAAATGATTTTGACATATTCAAGTCAAAATATTGGAATGCTACATGGTGTATCCGAATCTATCATAAGTGCATCTGATGCACATTGTTTCATGTCCATGATGTCCATATTCAAATGAAAACATCTGACAGGCTCTACGCGGCTGTTATGAGCAGCTGGCCCTTGAGGCTAATGAATAATCTTGGGGACAAGTGTCCACTAAACATCTGTCGTAAACAACACGGGTGACCCTACCTTCGGTGACCACTCCCGGGGTGTACATTCCACTCTCAGACGGGTATAACATGTCGCGAAAATCCAATAAATGCAACGGACTGCAGCAGAATCAGCGGAAATGTCATGACCAACTATGGAGGGTGTGGAGTCCAAGGCCCTTTCGCACTCTAGGCCCAAGCCAACGATGGACGCTGAACACGAAGTTCCCTGACTTCCATTGTTTCCAAGATGCTAATTAATATGGAACGATCTAAGGGCGATCAAAGGCGATGATAGAGGCGCCAATCCACTATCCATTTGTGACGGATGTATGTGCCTTTTTAGTGCGCACTTGCGAGGCCGCCTATTGGAGAAGGCCAGAAGGATGCGAATGGAAAACAACCCAGGATCAATCCGAGGACTCGTTGCCATGGCGACGGATGGTTGTGACGTAGTTGCGGGAAAATGGCCGCCACTGGCAGAACGCCATGTACGCAGTCGGTGGAGACACTAATCGATAAGGGAAGGGCGCCAGGAGGGTTGGGGCCCCCCCTGACATAACCATTACTCAGCTCACGCGCCAAACGGCAGCGATTTGAAAGCGCCGCCGCTAGGGGGCGGTGACGCAGTGATTAACGCACGACAAATGACTGTTATCGTAAATGGAGAGGAAAGATTGATGCTGGAGCAGACTGTTAATTGCACAAACCTGTTTTGGAATCGGAAATGGGACGCCCGTGTACTACGGATTATGTCCTGCTCCAAATGTTCACGAGCAATTGGGAGTGTGCGGCGAAAGGGTCGCCATCTAGTGGCAGTCGAGTAAGCTCCCATGAAAGTAGGATACTTTCAGCAAATAACATGGCGAA
>JAQFYZ010003073.1:0-14563 GCA_034695085.1 Cylindroiulus punctatus | reverse complement strand
CGAATTCAGTGGTTGCCGAATTCCTTCGAATTCTTGAGAATTCCTGTGAATTCCCATTCCTTTTGAATTCCTGTGTAAACAAATATCAAGAGTGGTTGCCCCCTCGGTTACGCCACTGTCTAACACCTTACAGACTATGGATGTAAGGGTTAAAGGACACAGGTATCTCGAGCTATCTCGATTAATTGATATCTGAAACACTGGTAATTAAAAACTGTAATTGCATTGATTATTTATTTAATTTTGTTGCATACATATCCATGTATGTACTTGTAGATATCGTTTCTTCTTTAAAATTTTCTTGTGTCCAATTTTTTTCTGCAGAATTTTTTGGGGTCCGAATTATTTATGCAGTATTTTTGGGTCCGAAATTTGTCTGCACAACTTTTTGGGGTCCTAATTTTTTTTGCAGAATGTTATGTGTCCGAATTTTTTCTGTGCTTAATTAATTCTGCAGAATTTGTATTTTTTATGCACAACTTTTTGGGGTCCGAATTTTTTTTGCAGAATGTTTTGTGTTCGAATTTTTTCTGTGCTTAATTAATTCTGCAGAATTTTTTGGGCCCAAATTATTTCTGCAGAATTTGTTGGAGCCCGAATTTTTTCTGCACAACTTTTTGGGGTCCTAATTTTTTCTGCACAACTTTTTGTGGTCCGAATTTTTTTCTGCTGAAATGTTTGGGGTCCGAATTTTTTCTGCAGAATATTATCTTTCTGTAATATTTTCTGCAGATTTTTTGAACGAAAACTTTGTGCAGTCAAAAAATAATTTTTTTCTGCAGAATTATTTTTCCGAAATTTTTTTCGGCAGAATTATGCATGGAATTTTCAATGGGGTTATGTCACTCATTTAATTAATGCCTAAAGTATAAATTAGTACAGCAAAAATTACCTGATTAGGAGTTACGTGAGGTAATGGACGTACAGTATATCCACTGAGTTTACGTGTATGTTTTAGACTTCAGACCTCCCTAGATTCAGTGTTTATTTCACAGTTTATTGGCTACAATGTGGCATAAAAACAATGTCCACTTCCATGGGTTTGCCAACAAAGAAAGCATGCATCAAGATGGCGCCTATAGGTCACGTGCAGCCATCAACCAATCCTCAGACCTCCCTTTTCTGTCAGCACCCCATGGTACTTGCTGTATTCTGTACAGTGAGAACAATTGCCAAGTTACCACTTGCCATGTACAAGGACAATACTTTGAGAGTTTAGCAATATCAGCTGCATTCTTACCACACACGCCAAACTAGTTTGGGTTACAAAACTGAAGTGAATCATGGGTGTTACCATCCAGTCAACTTGCTCGGATTAATTCAGTAACCCTACATTTATTTATTGCTAGTAAAAGTTGAACATCTTCGAATTTAACTTAAGGACTGCAAAGGAGATTTTTTGAGTCAAATAATCATATGATTTTAATATCAGTTAATATTAATTTAATAAATCGTCCTGCCAGAACCAATTAGTGTATCCAAGTCAGAAATTTGGATTGGACAAGGTGTCATGTTTTTTGTATCAAGTATAATGTTATTTTAGTACAAACTTTGTCACAATATCAACAACGTTATACATATGTTATTATAAATATTATATTAATATTGCTAATAATGTGATTTTAATTATTATTATTGATCATTGTACAGATGTGAATCGTTGCCAACCATATGTTCCCTTCCGGTGTCCTGGAGATTCAGACACTTGCATATCAATCCAATATTTATGTGATGGTGCTAATGACTGTCCTGATGGGTATGATGAGGATCCACGTCTTTGCACAGCAGGTTTGTGATTCATCCTTAGTAATGTTTAAATCAATTGTGGGATTTCCAAAGATTATACATTGTAAGTTACAAATGTAAGTTCAAATTCTGCATGCTGTTCTTCAAGTAAAATTGGAATAATGGAATCGTCTGTAAGAGGGCATTTCGTTGTAAATACTGAAGGATATGGATAAGGAAGTGTCTTATACAGAGCATACACTTCCTGTGCGGAAAATAAAAAATAATCACTACAACAAAACTTTTGTGAAACACTGAAGCTCAACTGCATAGCTGATGATAATTAAACTTAAAGTGTGTTTTTGAACAATACTCAACTCCACAAAACTGCATTTGAATTGTCCAATTGGAAATGCCTCTCATGGAACCATACTAAAACTTATGTGAAAATATACCATCAATTTGTTATATGCAAATAATTTTTTATTCACAGCTAAAAGGCCACCAGTAGAAGAAACTGCAAATTTTCTGCAAAGTTTGCTGGCAAATCATGGGCCAAATTATCTTGAGAAACTATTTGGAAACAAAGCCAGAGATGCCCTAGCTCCATTAGGTGGAGTACAAATGGTAGCAGTTACTCTATCAGGTTTGTGAAATTCCACAATCATAAGTTTTTTGTAAATGCTAATTTTCAATGTCAGAGCACAGACAGCTACATACATACATTGATATACAGACAGATCTGTGCTGTTATATTTTTATAACTAAGCAATCATATCGAATGTTATATTTTCAAATATATTGTGATATATGTTTTTGTGTGTATTTAAGACTATTGAATATTACAATCCTGTTATATTGAAGTGCCAACATAATGCAACATGGGGGTCAGAAAACATGTTTGACCAAAAATGAAACGCAAAAGAAACAACACAAAAACAATTAATTTTTCCAAAACTAAATATCAAGTAGGGAAATCGGTAGGGGATGGTATGGTGAGCAAAAAGTCTATTGGGGTAGGGTTCGAAACGGGACCCAACTGTAGGGGATACAAGCCCCAAATTCGTAACACTTTCCATTTCCTCAGGAACGGAAATTTCAAGGACTGCACCGACCTGGATATATACTCATGGGAGTCAGATAACACGATTGGTCAAAAAAAAAAAAAAAAAAAGAAACAGACAAAAACATTAAAAAAAATAAATAAATCGAAAATCTCCAGAATTAAATATCAAGTAGGGGAATCGATAGGGGATGGTATGGTGTGCAAACAAGTCTATTGGGGTAGGATCCGAAAGTCTAACGGGACCCCCCTGACCCCCCAAATCTGAAATAATAGAACGAACACGTTCCAATTACAGGTGCGTGCGTTCGTTATTTCAGATTTTGGAATCTTTATTTTATTTTTTTATTAATAAACGGCATAACTCACGACTTAAAGGAAAAATTGTAACTTGTAAGTAACGGATGAAAAGCTATACATGAACATGGTAAGACAAAAATTGAGCGTTTTAATTAATTGGTTAAAGCGAACGTATTGAGCGCGTTTTTTGCATGGTGGGCATAGGCTTTCGATCAGCCTTAACCTTAACCAGTATAATTTTCGCACGGAACCAAGGGACCGTGTACCGGCGCTGGGCGATTATAATCTTCATTACAGTTTTAGGTATACCAGTTGCCGCCATGTTCTAATCTTATGCGTATTTACAAAATATCACTGTTTACAAACTTTACATGCATAGTTTTGCTTCCAATGTGTTCTGTTTTTACCTACCTTGAATTGAGCACATTATAAGTTAAGTCAAGGTAGGTAAAACAAGTTTGCATGCATGAGTTAGATAAACGTAACTCAATGACTGCATGTAAACAGTGTGTTATTTATATAGCACCTACATAATATTTAACTAGAGTATTAGATATTGCTAATTACGCTTTGAAATGCTTTCGCTAATGACTGGATCAATTTTGGTAGGTCTGTAAAATCAAGTTTCAATTCACTTCAAAACTTGTGTATGCCTTAAATAAGATTATTATTTGAATAATATTAAAAACTGAAGCTGCGTGAGTTTCAATGTACCATAATTTCTTTCTAAACTTGCAACTTACAATTTTCTCATTTCAGAAAGTCAAACAATTGAGGACTTTGGTAAAGCACTGCATCTAATGCGATCAGATCTTGAACACCTTCGGAACGTTTTTCTGGCTGTTGAGAACGGTGATCTGGGTATGCTTAAGAGTCTTGGTATCAAAGACTCTGAATTGGGAGATGTGAAATTTTTTTTGCAAAAGCTGGTCAAGACCGGATTTATGGATTAGATAACCACCACAATGTTATTTTCACAGACAATCCTGCAACCCTAAACCCTTCACTATAATAACACAATCATGGGCATTTTCACAATGGACTTTTGCTTATAGTTAACAAAGGGACAAGAGGGTCTTAAGTCATGCACATGCAATGGTAATTGCTAACAAAAACGTCACTGGGAATTTCAGAAAACAATATCTTCTTATTTCTTTAAGTTCAAAGAAGTTTTCCCATGATGTTGTTTCATAGTAAGTTTTGCTACATCAGCTGATGTACCGTGCATAAACATAACATTTCATTTGAAATGCCGGTCACCAGATGGAACAACTTCGATTTTCAATTAAGTTGTGATATAGCTCAGATATTGTGCATGAGCACAGTTTAGATGGTGTTGGATAGAGCTGGCCTAATAACGTACATTATTTGGATCTCTATTTCCAACAGGTTCCAAGCATGTAAACTTTGATTCATCAATCCATAGAACCTTTTACCACTCTTCTGAAGTCGCAGTTTGGTGCCAGTGTGCAAGTTCAAATCAGACTGCAGCTGTTCTATTCGGAAATGCAATGCATGGTTTCTTTGCTTTTCATTTTTTGGTCAAGTTCTTCAGTTTCATCGCTTGGTTTTGCTTTGACAATCTACTGGGTAAATGATTTTGTTATACAGGATGTTAATAAGTCTCAGGTCAAAACATTCATTGCAGCATATGGGCTGAAAATAACAAGGATGGAGGGCCACATGTTGTCAACTAGTGTCCCAAGCAAAGGGCTTTAGGTCTCTTAGGTACAAATTCTAAACTTTCGAGGGTTAAAGTAACAAATGATGCTCTGCAAGCGAAAATCAGATATTATGCACAGTTAACGATAAAAGTGCAGGGTTTAATGTAAGAATAATGATCCGCAAGCGAAAATCACATACACTGTAAACTGTAAAGGTACAAATGCAGTTTTTGTGGGGTACAAATGTACATTTGCACCCCATCATATATGTACCTAAACGGATGAAATGACAAATGTAGACTCATATGTACCCTTAGGAGCACATGTCAAGGGTACACGTGCAATCAACATATGTGCCCATTAGGTGTGTATATAGTTTCAAAACATTTGTACCCTTAGGTGCTACATTTGTCCTTTTTCCGTTTAGAGTGTACGATGCACAGTTAATGCTTTATTTGATAACCGAGCTTTTATCATTAACCGTGCAGGTCATCATTTGTTACATTAACACTTACTAGTTTTGAACTTCGACCAAAGTGCTATTTCAATTAGGGCCAAAATACATTCCTAATCAATTGTTATTTTCAGCAAATGTGTTGAATAAATATTGTATAGTCTCGGTATCAAGACTTTTTAACACCCGATCTAGATGCACACTTATGCCGTCCACATTTGGGGCGAAACTTACACGGCCCCTTTTACCTAAAACGCCTTAAAATGTCTGCCCTTGCTGTTCTGTTTTGAGTCAAAATTGGGCAGCCACACTAGTGTGTACCCAAGCACATTTAACCGACACAGTTTGTTTCAAAGAATATCTAATATGAATGCATTTTCCATAACCATATTGGTTGCAGTGATCCTTTCTCGAAATGGCCCCATTGCTATTTAAATACATTTCCTGTTGAAGAAGATGAGTGGGTAAGGAGTGGGTACGTTAATGCAGTACTCAAAGTCGATCAAGAACTTTGCCATATACTGAGTACTAGAGTGAACAAGTATAATAGCAGTGGTACAAATTAGCAAATGGCTGTAAATTGTCAGCATTAGGTGTGCGAGGCAAAAAAATTTACCCCAAATATGCATGTGAGGCCCTTCTCGGTTATTGCATAAAAGTGCTTTGGATCAATTTAAATAACCCTTTTATCCCAATTTAAAACTTGTACAGGGCAATGTAACAAATGATGACCTGCAAGCGAAATTCACATATGATGCATTGCTAATAGTTTATTTACACATAAAATTAGATACTTAGCATGATATATAGGGTGCAAATGTACATTGGTACCCCCAAAACTGCACTTGTACCTTTACGGTTTACAGTGTAGGATGCCCATCCCATTAAAACACTCATGCATAATTGTGCAGAAAATATTCTGGTTGAAGAAATTCTTCCGAAAATTTCAAAGAGAAAAGATTCTGCTTAACTTTTCAAAAATTGATAGGGTTCAACACAGACATAATTATGCAGAAATATTTATGCACAAATTATTGTGCATACCAATTTTTGCATAAAAACGTATCAAATGAATGTACCTAATGCACTAACATGTCCTAGCAGACTCCTCTTAATTATAACCCTTATTTTGATATAACTTGCAATGGACAACCCACCATCAAGGCATCAGTCATTCTTTTGGCCACTTACACTTAGTGCACCTCTTAGTTTAAATAATTTTCTTTAAATGGTTTGCTTGATGGCTCGTTCAATCATGTAGGACCATAAAGGGTCATTTGAACCTTATTAGGGTAGACGTACCAGCTTGTAGAGTCTCTACAAGCTGGTACGTCTACCCTAATACAGTAGAGTCCATTTGATGCCCTTCAAAGTGGGGAGAAAAGTGAGGCTTCATGTAAAGCATCAGAGCTGTGCAGTTGAGCATTTTACAGAAGTTGTAAAATTCACTTATCATTATCCTTGCATCGTACTCTGTAAAAAAATTGTTACTTAACCGCACAATGTGATGTTGGTTTACAAAACCAAATCTGTAGAAGCTATTAGATACAAAAAGTGCTGTAAAAAGGATAATATTGACACATCTTGATCTTGAAAACATCAAAAAACTTATGAATTTAACAGAACCTAAGATGAGGATATTTACTGAATGATCAGTCCTTTGCATGATTGGCTATGTGTGAACCATGAATCATGTAAATTAACAGCAACCTGTAACAATAATTTTATGCAGCTAATGAGCAATGTGAATCAGCATCACATGTTCTGTGATACCGGTTGCCATCACAATGTTCTGTAATACTACCCTTATTTTTTACAGTGTATATGAATTTCGCATACAGGATATCGTTTGTAATATTAACCTACTCAGGTTGTGAAGTGTGACCAAGGATGTATTTAAAATAGTAGTCATGCACCTAATTTATTTGCCACTGACAATTAACATGCACCCACTGTTACATTAACATTCTCTGCTCACACCAATGCGAATCCCACTTTATAAAACCGTTATAATTTTGTGTCATGCATAATGTCTGAGTTACATCGATTCGTTCCATCACTTTGACACTGGCACATCTACAAAATTGTAATTTACAAAAGGGATGTGTACGGTCTCACAGCAGTGCGTTCTAGATGCAAGTGATGTCAACTACAACAAAAAAAATTTAAAAAGGTGATCTGAAAATAAGTATGTTTAAGATTTAAGTAATTTAACAATTAGGAAAATATTTTACGTAAAAAATGAAATACACGCAATAATCATATAATTACATCTTTAAGCATACCATAGCATGTCTAAGGGATAAGCCCACCTTCAGAAAAGATCTCGTGCAATGAAACGTGTTTGGGAAACTTCGTTCAAACTCTTAAATTTGGAAAATGATTTGGTCAATGTTTAAATGAGTAAGTTGTCTTCTGTTTCTCTGGTCTAAATTCACGACATTAACTGAGTGGCAAAAGCTCTTCTATAGTCGTCTCAATGTTACGAATATCCTGGGTGTTGAAATGGACCATTAGGATGGAATAACTAGTTTTCAATTAATCTTGACAGGCCATTTCCGGCTTTTGTCAACAGTTCTTCCTTTCTATTCACATTTGACTGCCTTGTCTGTTTTACCATCTCCTTACATGTGCTGGAGAACCAAATCTATAAGCTCAGCTACTCTAATTGGCTGATGCGCAATATATTCTTTCCTTGAGACAACTATACAGTATGTCTCAGATGTCTGCAATCATTAATAAAGTTGCATCACAAGATATCTCTTATCCACGACCATCATTTTCGTAACTTTAGTTACTAACCTAGCAAACAAAAGCACATTAAGAAAAACTTTTCTTTCGAACAAAGGATGCAACCTGCACCTTATCAACTGAAGTTAAAAAATGGTAGTCATGTATATTGTATAAGGGATATCTTATGATGCAACTTTATCATTCTAGACTTTTGAGACATACTATAGTGAACAATGTGAACATTCGCATGGTTGATTTTCGAGACACACCGGAATTATACTCGTACATTTACATAACTTATTATTTTTCCTGCCCGATGTTCTGTAAATGAAAATATCTTAAGTCATATTGATCTGTTTGACCAGGCTGCTCTAAATTTGAAAATGAAAGGCTTGATAGGCTGTAACTTAGCTTTTAAGATATTTTCATTACCAAATTGACCTCTATTTAAGATTTCCTCTTCCTAAAACTTAATGCCAAAAGAGATATTCAGCAGGCTTAAATGTTGTATGCTACAAATCTTAAAAAAGTTCTTCCAACTAGCGACCGTCTATAGGGAAACAAAAATCCGTCTGACCTAAACACACGCACAACCTCAACATTAAAATAAAGGAATGGATTGCTTTTACAGTTAGAAAAAAAACTGTTGACCACTGTTTGTATATTATAACCGATTTTGTTTTATAATTGTTTTAAGTTATTTTGATCATTTCCTATTATGCCAACATCCTAACTGATCTATTTTTGCTATTGCAAATGCATAATGGTTGGCAAAAAATGTTTTTATCTTAATATTTTATTAATTGAATATTTCTTACCTTTTTGCATTTTTAATGTTTTTAACGATTTTAATGACTGTGAGATGTCCATGTATCTCATGAGAGCTAGTCTGATGTTTCTTAGAACCAAGATATCACATTATGAAAATATTTTGTTAATCTTACTTATGTAAAATTGACATGGAAATAACATGTAAAAATGGATTTTTGATGAGTATTGGCCTGTAAACTGTACTCTGTAACCACGAACTCGGGATGTTAAAGTCAAATTTTCCAACTAAACATATATTGACATCATTGAACACGTACATAACAAAGTTAACATGCACTGGCCATACATGGCTTCTGTGTGGTTTTAACATGCCACTTAAACATAGATTTTGTTTTTGGAAATCATAATATGAAAAAACGCGTATTTACATACATAAGGATTATATTCCGAAATGTCTAAGACGAGAGCTTCAGCTATATGCTTTTGTAAGGAATTTGATTGAAAATTGCAATATTATCCCACAATTATCAATAATCCCAAAGGCAAGATCAAATTAACGAACAATATCATCAAGCCAAAAAGAAGCATACACAAAACAGAAAAAAAAATTATCCCACACATTTTTCTGTATATATAGTCTAAATTTCACCACATGAAAATTTGAAATTAAAAAGTGTACAGCGAGGTTCTTGTACTTTGTCAGAGAAGATGATATCTTTATACACTATATAAAATGTAGTTGAAATGCAGCTTCGATTTTACTAAACTAAGGGAACAGTTTCAATTGCAGGGAAAAGCTACACATTTTCATGTATAATTTTCATTGAGTCGTGTTCAATGCGAGGAATTTTTTAGCTAACTTGACAATGCTTACAAATTGCCATTCGAAATAAAAAATACAGCAGCCAGGTTACACCTTACCTGACATGTCAGGAAATGCTATTTGCATTAAATTGCCTTGTCTTAGACATCACGGGATATAACTTGTTTGAACATGTACTTGATTTTAACATGTAATGCAATTGTTTTATTATGTAAAACATGTATTACGTTTGCTTTTAATATGCTTGTTTACACGTTTTAACTACAATGTTCATGTTTACATAATGATATGAGAATTGTGCTGCTAACATTCTCATATCATATCTGTTGTATAAGCAGAAAAATCAGTGGTTCCATCCTAATTAACCGTCCAAAACTGAACATAGCCCTGGAGTTACACAAATGATAATAATGTCTTTATCCCATTCAGCGTCTATAAGAAGACAACAATCATAAATCTCTAGTCTCTGTCTTTATTGAAAAGCAGCCCTTGTATAAGTCAATCGCGCTATAATATGTAAATCCTACAAACTCCCAGAAACGCGAAATGTTGGTTGATGCCGATTATTAACCGTCCTAAAATGTTTGTTATTTACTCTCATTTTGATGTAAAAGTTGAAAATGCCGCGTCTACACGATACAGCCCAAGATACAGCAAGATGCAATAAACATGATTGGTGCATGCGTTGGGTAACGTGCGTTCAATAAATCAATGGGACAGTTATGACGTTTTTCTAATGCTATCATTAAGTCATCGTTTCACAACTGTTAAAAAGTGCCATAACTTTTCCTACCCAACGCATGTGCACGCCATGTTTGTTTGTATGTTCTAAGTTTTGGCGTAATAAAATGACCAACGACCGTTTCAGTGGAATGCTCCCTGTCCACTTGTAATTTTTGGCTGAATTTAGTCTTTAGCTCTACCCACATGCCATTCTCTTAATTTTTTAAGTATGAGCAGCGCCACCAAGGGGGAAGAAATTGCACGAAAAGAAGATGTCTGTAGGCGAAAGCGCTGAAGGAAATTCCCCAGTAAACTCTTGCGCTATCTGGCAACACTGGCTGTAGCTCCAATTACTTTTCTTAATTTCTTTAATGCTGTGATATGATTGGTCAAATCTAGAGGAAAGTAGGTAACAGTGAAACATTTGGATTAAGTGGAAAACTATGGCACTTTAGCTAATGACCTTTCCTTCATAAAAAGCAAGTGGTGTACCATTACTAATGTTCTGAAGTAATTGGAAACATTGGAATGTTCATGTTATCCAACTTTTGAGAAAAGCTTCATTCTACAAATTTCCAATACTGAATTTCTTAATGGTTAATTGGGAAACATCTTAAAATTACTGACCAAAAAGGGGTGCAAGGCTAAGAGTGAGATACACCAGGGAGCCCAGGGAGATATATGCCTGACACATTAATTTGTCTCCTTGGGCTCTCCCGATTCTCAAGGACAGATCGATGATGATGGGGAATTTAAAGTCAGCTATGTTCAATGATATGTGGCATGACAAAGCATCATCAAGCATTTCGCTATTTTTAACTGGATTTTGTCTTAGCTAGATGCTTCTTAATGGGGAAATGAAAACCTCATTGCTTGAACATTTTATACATTTGTTAAAAAACTAAATGTTTTGATGACCATGTGTATTCTCAGACAAGGTAATACTTTAATCAGTGTAATGACTACTTACACTCTAAACGGAAAAAGTACAAATGTTGCACCTTAAGGGTACAAATGTCTTGAAACTATATACGCACCCAATGGGTACATATGTTGATTGCACGTGTAGGCCTACCCTTGACATGTGTTCCTAGGGGTACATCTTAGTCTACATTTGTCAATTCATCTCTTTGGGCACATATATGATATATGGGGTGCAAATGTACATTTGTACCCCACAAAAACTGCATTTGTACCCTTACGGTTTACAGAGCAGGTTCAAGTTACGTCTTTTAAAAAAAATTAGCTTTTCACTGTTACCCACTTTGCCCTAGACCAGTGCTGTACAAGTAAGTTTCTTTTGATTTTCTATAATTTTTGAAAATTAAGACAAAATTAACAAAAGTGCACAAAAATTACAAGTGGGCAGCTAGCATTATCTGGCTTACGTGTTTTCGTCAGTCGTTTTTGATATGAAAATGTTCATTATTGCAAAAAAGAAGTATTTGTCATAATTAAGTACTCTGCTACATTTCAGAACAGCAAAAATTTGCAATTCCCTATTGTGATGAAAACTGTCCACCAAGATTGTGATTTACAAGAGCTCCATCTCTTGCTCAATAATTGAACGTTATATGCAAGCCACTATACTGTTTGTAATTTACTTGTTTCCAAGAAAAAGTGGGCTAAGGGTATGAATATTGCACTCCTAGAACACTGATACATGCTCTGAGTCATTAATACACATGCATTTGCAGAAAATCACAATTGAGCATAGAAACCCGATTTAAAGGAGGGGAACAAGTTCAGGTTATCCAACTTAAATATAAATTCCCGAATGTGTCCATTCCTTAAATTGTCTGACAGTAAACATTAAGAAGCCTACTTTAGTGTTCGGGCCCTTGCTAATTGTTTGCAAATTCTTAACTTGTTTTTAATTTATGCCTTTTGCTTTTTTAGCATAATTTTGACTAAAATAATTATAATTCCCAATGATAAATAGGCTATATTTTCCCAATGTCAAAATGATCCGTTTACCAGTGTGGTGTGTTTATTGTTTCCTAACCATTCAGATGTTTATGACAATAATTAGTATAACCAGTAAGAACTCGGTCGGACACTAAGGTGAGTCACTGGCCATGACAACTTGGTCCCCTAAAGAATGTGAACTTCTTGAAGTCCACGCAATCCTTTCACGATATGTCGCTGAAGTGATTCAATTTCATCCACATTTGACTATTTGTTAACATTTAATTCACTCGTGTTCATGAAACGAAACAGTAATTCTGAGCTGTAGTCCTCAAAGTGATTTCCAGAAGTATGATTGATGAGCAACAACTTATTTTTCTGTTTCATTTTCCTGTCATGACATTTTCATTTATCGTATTATTGTTACACCTTCTGTAATATTGGAACAACCTTTAACGCATTGATCTGGTGCACCAAATTCGTTGAAGAAGTCAGGGAATACAAGGTTGCAACGGCTAAATACCTCTTCTTGGCTATCAAGTTCTGAAAACTCATTTTTGAATGTTTATATGCTTATACCGGGTGAGACATTTAAAGTAAGACACCGAAATTTCTGGAAAATGACATTTGTGACAACACATTGTTTTTTACAAAAAGGCTACTGTTTTTGACGGAAACAGATTAAGGTGGTTTCTTTTTAAATTAAATGAAGATTTTTGTAAAACTCGAATTTAACTTCATTTCCTTCATTGGACACTATTTTTTTTCCAGATTTATAATCTGCGCAAAAAATAAATAACATTTGCTTGAAATTTTTTATATTTAAACATCACTTTCAGAGTAAGTTAACAGAATGTAACCTTAAAATTAGGCCTTGACTCAGTGGATCCGCATCATCCGCTACGTAGCTACATGACGCAAATGATTTGGTTACACCAGTAGCAAACGCAACTAAAAAAATATGAATTTGGAAAACAAAATACAGGTGTGCATTGAAAAAATGTAAGTTAAATGCTAGTTACACAAAAACATTTATCCAATTTTAAAATAAACCATTGTAATCTCTTCCAGCCTCAAAAGCTGGAACATTTTGTAAAAAAAAAGAACAATTTTTTGGAAAAGTTGTCGTTTTCCGTGTATTTTGATGTCTCACTTTAAATGCCTCAGCAGGTATAAATTGGCAATTTCTTTAGAAAAACGTATGAGTGCAATGACCCAAACGTCCTATAGGCTACAGCCTCCATCCGCCCATTTTTGCCATTTTCTAATCGTCTTTTCAAGTGATTACATATTTCCTATGTAGGGCTAGCCATTAGTTGAGCCATTTTGTCGCCAATAATCATAAGTGTTACTGAATATTTTGAAAAATGAATCCTGCCTGACATCGAATATTTTATGAGAGCTGCATTATACCAATATGAATGTCCGCCCAAACTTTCGAGTGTTTCATACTGAATTTCTATTCGCTGTTTAGAAGTTGACGGGGTTATATCGCCCAAAAAGCTTCTGTTATTTATTCTTTATAATACCACATGTAAATGTTCTGGATTACTCTACGTGTAACCATGAAAAATGACGCCCAGGCAATGTATGCAGTTTTTAAGAATGCCGGCCATATTTCAGAAATGCATTACTGCAATGGTAATGATGGTACATCGATCATTGCCTCAGTAATCTACATAATAAACTGTCCAAAAGAATCTGTCCAATATTGCACAAATTGCCTTACGATTTTCGATATTGCATACATTGCCTAGTTATGCATATTCTAGGGAATTGTGTCTGTGATTGCAAATCAGCTTAACTAATCAATTCAGTGTACAGTGTGCTATATTGTCAGCTAATACATGATCCAAGCTACTAACTTCATATACTTTCACAAAAACCCCTCAACCCCTAAATACTAGACTTTACTTTAGCTTCTTGAGAACTGTCTTTGTGATCTACATGTATATTCTCATTTTTTATTTCTGATATTGTCTCATGTAAATAACCTGCTAGAAAACTTCAAAATAAAGAAAAATTGCTTTTTGAATGTGTTTACTTGCATACTGAATTTATTGAACTATCAATATCAGAAAGAGTAGTATCAATCCCCATCTGGGGTTTCAGTGGTTGTGATAGGGTGATGTGATCATCCACGAAATAATCTGTCTTAAACCACTCCACCCCTGCCCTTTATAGGGTGTAAATAAGCCTGCAGGGTTTACACCACTGGACCAAGGACTCACTTTAGCGTAATTCCAGCTCCCAAATCAATTATTCATGACTAGTCGTGATACAAAATGAAATGGTAAATATGCATGCCTGTATCCATGTCTTTTTTAAGTTAAACATCCTTCAGTGGCTGGGAGTATCATAAGTGATAATTAAGAACTAAGCGCAGCCAGTCTACATCC
>JAQFYZ010003072.1:0-14565 GCA_034695085.1 Cylindroiulus punctatus | reverse complement strand
CCAAACATTCATACGATTCAGTTGATATGAATGTACTCTAATGTGCTGAGTTGAATTAATTTCGACCCTGCATTGATCGGCTTGCTCCATATGTTCGCAAAATATTTACATGTATACCTGTAGTAGAACAACCTGCCCTATAGCTGTGGCGAACTTTGCTAAGTCACAAAGTTAGCTGTACGGATTCTAGTGTTTCTACAGTGGTATCAGTCCATTGTACTGCGCAACTTAGAAACAATCCATGCGAATAATCACCTCAAATAACACCATTATACTGTCCATATTTTCCTCACCCTAAAATCACGAAACCCCGGGTATGAACCATAGACGGACGTAATTTTCATAGAATGTCGATTTGATTTTTTTTGCAGAGGCATGAAGAAAATGTTCCAGACAATCTGCAAAAGCGATTGGCAGGATAATTCCTCATCAGTTTCAGTTTTCATGAACGATTCAGAGAACGGCATACCGTTGTAGAGTATAAGTGAAAGCAATCATGTTGTTAAGCAAGCCCATTATCCTGGCACAAAAAGTAATTGTGTATCAATTTTGTGACGTTATCTCCAGCTTATATATACAATTTCATTTTTTTACGTGTCTATGAATCATTCATAGTAGCAAAGTTAGAATTTTAAAGTGATTGAAATAGTTTTGCTGTGCGTAATATGGACGCTCATGTGATTTTTTTAAACTTTCTTGAACTGTCATTTCAGGATGTGACAGAATGAGGAAGGTCAACTAATTCCCTATAAAACATTATAGCTCTATTGGCATCAGTCACTTTGTTTGCATGCAGAATGTAAGATGTTATTGAGCTAAGCAAGTCATGCATGTAACCCCCTTGTATCTCCTTTTATTTGACTTGATGATGCTTGATTTGGGAATCAACATGTAGGTTCCTGCAAATAGCAAGTAAACAGTTCAAACATCTAAACTTGAGATTACCACACTGTGGTAAATCAAAAATCAGCCAATGTTGTCAATTTTTTTGACAAATGTAAATGCTATAGTGGACGTGATGATTCATTGGGCTGTGAAACAATGTAATACTCGTGTGTATACATGCTTACTTTTGAAGCAAGACTTAAATTTATTGACGGAGGTCAAAGCAGCTGCCTTCCAAATTACGGATAATTGGGATCGCTTATGTGAGTGCCAATTTCCGGCCATTATTTTTGATTTTCATTCGTGTTCGAAATTGCTCCCGTGCGTTAAACATTAAAACTTGCGTGAAAAAAGGGTTGCTTACTATAGTGGATTTTAAGCGGAGCAAAGTGGCGGATTTTCACGCCTATATGGCGCTCGAAACTGCCGACAATGAGGCTTCTTCTTAGTAAATAAAATTTCGCCTCATCGTTCCGTATCATTACGAAGTATACCTATATTGCACTAGTTACACGGTTCACACCCTGTACAACACATATAGGACGGACTAATCCGATCTTCAGTTCAGAACGGATGGCCACTCAAGTACACCTGGATCGACATTGCATAAAATGTTCATTAACCAATAAATGTTTTTTGTTTCGCATTTTCAAATAGGTTACTTCGTATTTTTTCCAGAAATACATTTTGTTATCAACGATTAATTCCATCAATTCCTCATGTCTCAGTCATATAACATGTATAACATACAATTTTGTTATTTTTGGTTTATTTTTGTGTCCAAGCTAATCTTAGTTTTCAACCGATTAATCTAAATGTCACTGATGTAATTTGCTTAATTATTGGTGTCTTCCTGCAAATTATGTACTTTTTTGTTTTTATTTTTCCTTCCTGTTTATTACGCTTTGCTTATCTATTTTGTGGCTGCAATTTTAGATGCTGTATATATAATTTATGTTACTTTCATTGTTCTTTTATTTGCTGTAACATTTGTGTACTTTCTCCACCACATGGCACCTCAGGTGGTATGGATTTATTAAATTGAATTAAATTAAACCTAAAAATGCAATTTTTTAATTTGGCTGCCAATAAAAAGCAGGCAATCACTGCTACGTTAAGAGAAGCACACTTGTCATTGGTGAGGGTCAATTAATGGTGAAAAAATATTTGACCGTTGATCACGTTTTCAAGGTCATTCAGACAGGAAGTACTTGATGGATGCGAAATAGACCTATGGTGTAAATTTGAAAGTAGTAAAGGGGAATGCTATCAGTCTAAAAATGCTTCATTTAGTATTAAAATGCCCTTCTGTGAATTTAATTCAAGTTGCTTGTGATGGACGTTGAAGCACTCCTGTACAACTTCGAAGCATTGCAGTGAATCACGCTTTCATTTTTAGACCGAACGCCCCTTGACAGACTTTATTCACGCTGTATACAGTTTAGTCAATACAGTGATCATCATTTAGCCCTTTCTGGTGAGACATTGCGTTTGGTTCCTGGAGAAGGCTTGTTTCAAACCGTAACTTTTGCAAAAAGATTTTTTGGAAAACCTGGAATTCACTCAAAATTTGTCCTACTTCAACACTCCTTATACGATGTTTACGCACCCGCATTTTAGATCTTGTTTAAAAAATTCTGTTAAAAATAACATATTTACGTGAAAATAAGCCTTCCTATGCCGAATTGGCTTTTATCAAACGCTATAGGATAGAAATTTCCACATAATTCATCTACGAAATATCAATTTAACTGGCAGGCGATTTTGTTTAGAAAAACAAGCCATGCCATCCTCCAGAGAAAATCTCCATCTGGCTCAAGTTCAAAATCACGATTTTGCCAACGCACAACATTCGTGCGTTTACCTGAGCATACAACGTACAATACCGAATATAAGCTTATATACGAAGAGGTATGGCATGGGAATAATTATTTGTAGATTAATTAGGCCTTTAGTTGTAGGAAAATAGGTGTATAAGAATTTATTGTACGTGTTGGATTATTGTGAGTTATCTTGATGATATAATGCTAGGTTAATGTGGTGTTTTAACACATTTTTTGACACATTTTCTGGCTCTCAGCCTGGCGGCGATGGGTGGCGCCCTCGTTTGACCGTTGCCGAGGTGGTCGTTGGTCCCTCCCCCGCCCCCGCACTTCCTGTCCGCCAGCCCGTGACCTGTGCTTGACCCCCGTCCAGTCATGCGTCCATTTCCCTACCTGCTCCCCAGCTGTCATTACGCCGAGCTCGCGCTCAAAGTGAGCTTTTTCATGACTGGTTAATAATCGCTAATCGGCCGCTTCCGGCGCCCATAGGATGCATTTGCGCTATGGATTTGCTAATGCATAGATTACGCGTCCGTGTAATTGCTGGCTTTGCCTAAATGTCCGTAAATGCTGCTGGCCAAGCACGGGCTAGGCCTTGCATGGGAAAAACAGGTAGCGGAAACCTCCTCCCAGAAAAGCGGGTCAACTCAAAAGGTTAATAAGTGCAATTATGGAAATGCATACGCACAATGGCCAATTAAAAGGATATAGCAACGTTTTTGCACCTACGTGCGTGTGTTTTAAGGGCAATCCATTGTTGGCCGACAGCTTGCATGCGGCGAAAATTGCCCCCCTTAAACGCGTTTGGGCTATTTTGAGGGGTGGCGAAACGCCGCTAGGTGGCGCTGGCATACACTGGGCGAAAGCTTTCATATTGCACATCGTCAAAGTGCCCTAACAGTACCGTCATTGCATCATATATTTTCGTGTGGGAAACAATTTGAGCAAAAATTATAGATGGGAGTGCATACACTGTGTCCTATATACATCGTGTCTGTCTTGAGTCAAAGTGCCCCAAAAACACCGATCTGACATCATATTTTCTGTATTTCTAGATGGGGGATGTTTGTCAATACCTTTTTGTACACCATTTCCAATTTTAAGAATTAGTAATATTTTAGTACAGAATCGAACTTTTCATCATGACCGCATGCATGTACAGGTAAGTGTTTACTGTATTTCTTGGCTGTTGTAAATTGCGAATAAACGTTTGAATTCTTTCCAGGCCCATTACATGTAAATACACTTGTATCTGCCAAGTGTATTCCATGTACTTCGAAAAGGTTGAGAAAGATGATGCCCAGTCTGGCAGATCAAGTTAAGCAAATGGTTGTATAAAAAACAAGTCAAAATGTCTGTTATTAAATTTTTTTTAGAAATACTACATTGCATACAGCAATTCTGGGTAAGCTTTGGTAAATTGCCCCTGCTCCACATGTGCACAAAATATTTATATTTCAACTTTACTTGTCTAGCATAGAAGAATGACACCTGTCCTACCTGTCGTAAATAAATAATAATGTTGTAATTATCCTCATTATTTTTTATCTTTTTTGTGTGCCATTTTTTGTTTTTCGTATTTAACCCTAACCTAACATAACCAAAACTAACATTGTAATTTCTGATTTTGCTATCCCATAACCACCAGGCAATCACTGCCAACCTACGAACCGTTAGGAGAAGCCCACTTTCACCACTATACATCCAAAATTTCCCCCTTAAATACGCCGTACGTATCTGAATGGCATATTCATTGTAGTTCAAATTAAACTTTAAACCCAGTTTACCGCAATGACACGCAATATTGTAAAACACCGCCATGTTTTGCCATATTAGGATGAATAAAAGAAGATATTGGAATAAAATCGGTTATACCAAACCATTTTTTTGTGCTTGCATAACAATCGATGACGAAGACGGGGGTGGGGGCCTCCCCTTGACCGTCCCAATCACTCAGAACATACGCCAGGGCCTGGCGCATTTCAAATTGCTTAAAAACACGGGTAATTAGCACGAATTGCTATTCGATAACGGCTCAGCATCGCAAATTACGGTCCACAAAAAAACCAAAAGTAAAATATACGTGCAAAAAGCGAGCTGCGTTGACGAGCAGCACCGATCGATATGCATATCGCGTTATTTCATTATGCTAATTGTCAACAATAATTGCACTCGTGTCAAATTAGCAGCAATTTCTGAGCGGGCTCCCCATAGGACTCGGATAAAGTGATGCCTGATTGCCAATATATTATACAAAGTGTAATTACCAAGGGGTTATTTGCTTAACATGCCCCTCGAGCGCCGTATTTATTTTGTTTTATGTTTTTACACTAATTTTATTTAATTAAGCGCATTACCCCCACCTGGCCCAGCTGCCAGGCAGCCAATTGAAACCGCATTAACGGCGCATTAAATAAAAAACGGTGACAACTGATGGCGGGTCATAATGACGTGAAAATGATGAGGGGTTAACGTTGCAAATTCCGATATCAAACAGCGATTAAGTGAAAATGGCGGGGCAGTTGCACGCCTGCAGCTGCTGTTACGTAACGAAACCCAATTTGAACTCTCTCCAGCAGATCCCATTCTAATCATCTGCTAATTACATTTAAGAGGAAGCTGTACTATAACCACTAATCGACGATAATGTACACCATTTGGCACACTGGGTATGTCAAGAAAAACCCTGACACAAAATTTCTTAAAAATTGTTCAGTGATTGTAATAGATGATCCATGTTCCATTAAGATCAAGTATATACCTTCTCATGTTATGATTGGTCAGTTTTACCCTGTTATGATTGGTAATTTTCACCCTGTCCAATTTGGGCCCGTGATGTCATCAGAAATTAAAAGTCAGTTCATTGATACATTCCTTTGGCAAACAAGTGAGGTGGTTCAAAACGTCATATATTCTCCTATAATATGAGAAGTGAAGCGTTGAGGATAATTGTTGCTCAAACACAATATCCATTGGCAATACTGCCTCAATTCATCCATCTCTTCATTCTTCACTTCCCGACTACCCATGTTTTTACGAGAATGGAACCCACGAATTCATCACACTCCTCAAATTTTATGAAATAGAGCTCCGAATGCAGGCTGGATTTGGCCACTTAATCTGACACAGGGTATGGACACAATTACATACTAGTACTTTACTAGATGCAAACAGTTACATGTACGTTAATTGAATTTCGGCATCTGCCATGTTAGTATGCCATAATGCCACCATTACAATGCGAAGCACAGCTGTACAATACAAGTTCACTAACACTACAATCGTATGCTATAACTTATTGAAATATGGAAAATGTCTGTGCTTCAGTTTTCAACCTTAACCCACGCGTAACGATGTGATACATTTAATTACTCAGCATGCTACAAAAATATACTGAAATCATGACACGATTTGAACATGTTTTTTAAGTAAACATCACTGGTAAACATGTATGCACATGGCAGTTACAAAACGTGACGAGTAGGCTATAGTGTTCAAAGTTCAAAGTCACATGCAATTCAACCGAACAAACACTGCGAATATTGTCCAACACAGATGGTAATACATGTATTTTACGAATTGCCAATTGCGACAAATTGGCGAGTGACTGATACACGTATTCGAACTGCTGTATAAACACGCTCGAAATTGTATGGGGGGTGATATAAAAAGGAAACGAAAACCAGTAACAGTCAGCTATAAACGGCACAGCACAAAGCTCAATTACAGTCTATTTCAAGTGTTTGAAAAGTTCGTAAATGGGCAATATTAGTAAAGTTGTAAATGCAAAACGAACTGTTACAAATTTCGCATTGTGGGACGAGTATGGAGCGCACAATCGCCATAATTGGTGTATTTGGCGTCCACAAAGGCGCCGCTGGTCTTTGTGCCCGAATGGGACAATTTCGCCAACAAACGCGACATTAATATCAATAGGTGGAACATCATTGCTCAAATAAAAACCCGATCAACAACTCTTTCATTTCCTGCGTTAGAATGTGGCGTGCCATTCAGGTTGGCCACTTGTGTAGCCACTTCCATGCGCCGTGCAAGCTGCCAGGAGCAATGAAAACCGGAAACTGACCTCTGGAGGTCGCACGCGATAGGACAGCCCGCTTCAGGCTACCGGATGCACCGGAAGTCGCCGCTGGGTGGCGTGGGAACGGTCCGTGCAACGAGACTGCCGAGCACGAGCTTGAGATCGGTCTCAGATAATGATCAGCAATCAGAACTGAGCATCATCCTTACTGCACCACTAAACGTTTGGCATATTGTCCGTATATTTGTTGAAAATGACAGTATTATTGGCAGTGCGAAGATGTCATTTTGGAGAAATGAGATAACGCTTGATAGAGGAAAGTGTCTTGACGATTTGTTCAAACTAGGGGAAAACGATAGTCTTGGAGGAAAACAAAGATTTAAAATGGGCATCATAAATGGAAGAAAATAATAGTCTAAATCACGAGGGAAAACATCGGATAATCAGAAGAGAATGAAATCTGCACGAGGAACTGGGGTATTTCAAAGAAGTAATTGTTTAAGTATTCTTTTTAGAAATGTTCTTCCATGAGTAAAGAATAGAGGAAATGAGGAGAAATCATCAAGAAGTTCAATGAACAGCAAAAATATCACGAGAAAGCGTCAGTGTCAGGCGTAAATGTGAAGAAAAAGTGATTCCATTCATGGGGTAAATTAAATTATCCAAAAGCTTGCAGTTAAAAGCGCCAAAACGAAGAGAAATTGATAAGCCCATGAATGCAGTATAACAGATCATCAATCCAATCCTAATCAACATATGGTGCACAAACCGTGCAACATTGCATAACGACCACTCACACGTGACTTCTGCGAAGTACCACAGTGCTGATACTGTAACTGTAGAGTTACTGTATGTAACATGCCCTTATTTCACTCGCTACAGATGAAAATAAACTGGGGTTGAAGCCTTTGTTAGTGTTGGCTCAGTAGGTTGAAGTCTTTGAAGAGCAGAAAGGTGAACGTCAACACCTTCTCTAGCCAGCAACCTAAAGCGCAACGCCGAAATTGCATGGATCCACCAAAAAACATGCACCACCTATAGATGCATGTACATGTATACCACAACTCTTGAGATTTTATTTACAAAGAATGTCATAAAATTCCACCAGAGACTGTTTAAAAAACTTGCACGCGTCAATTCTGAGAAGTATCAACTTTTTAAATGATTTCGTCAAACTTTTGATGTACACGTAGAATAGGACATTAAGGAAGGGGGCATAACCTAACTTGAGGATGTACCAGTGTACTTTAAGATAATTTTTAAATATTCCATTAGCAGGCATGTGGCCAGCTATGTCACATTTTGTCACATGCAAATATAGCATTTGTCCCACTTTGTCACATGCAAATGTTATGCAATTGATTCTTAGTTCATCAAAACTCTCACAAAATGTACCGTATCTGCAAAAATGTTACATTTCATTCATTTCCTCCCCCCCCCCCCCCCTTTTACACACGGTTTGGATCAGCAAGCTCTATTGCCACCTTGGCGCTTTGAATGACCACATTTGAAGCTTCTACTTTTACAATAGCAGTTCTTCTAGTACTGCAGGCCTCATGTAACATCCCAATTCCTGCACGCCACATTTTTTGGGCTTTTTCCTTCTTTTTGGTAATTTCCTCTTCACCAACAGACTTTTTAGAGCCCAGTCTCCCTTATAATTATACAGATAGGTCATACATAAAAGCGGTTTCCCTCTTTATTTGTTGCATTTGTCACATTATTTTCCATTTCTTACAGAAATTGTCACATTTTGTCACATTTTGTCAGACAGGTTTCAAATTGTCACATTTGTCACATCGGCCACATCCCTGCATTAGTGCCTGTTCAAAACTCGCACGAATCAACTCTAAGAACTATTTACCTTTTAACTCAATTTGTCAAACTTTCGATGTGCATGTTGCGTATTGACCAGGGGGTACCGACCACATCGGACTAAAACGGATAGCATGCAGAAGGGTGTCTGTCACAAATTCGACATTTAGGCTGCCCATCGTTGCTGCCCAGCACCACCTCATGCCAGCGCCAGGTAGCTCAACTTCCAACCTCGTCAAACCTCCCCAATAGCCATCCCTCCCGCGTTGTCCGCAGCCCACGTGACGGGTGGCCGCCCCGCCATTGGCTGCCTGGCGGTCACGTGACCGGCTCCCGGCCGAAGGTGGCGCCTCGCGTACTGCGCGCCGGCATTCGCACGCGACCGCACGTCGAGCACGAAGCTTGCATCCAGCGTCCGCAGCGCCTCCGCACCACCGCTCGCCGCTTCAGGGCCGCCCCTGGACGGCCCGACCGCCGGCCCTCCGCCGCGCTCCTCCAGTGCGTCGAAAAGAGAAAAAAAAAAAAAAAAAAAATCTCCTCACTTTGTGCGATGACAGTGGATATCGTCGATGGGAAAATGACCGTGTCCAAGAGCGAGAAGTACCTGCAGCAGGCGTGCGACGACCCGGAGGGGGTGGCGACGAAGCCGCTGGCCCTGACGTCGTCCAAGCGGCCGCCGGCGTCGCCCAAGATGCCGCCCTCGGTGGCCGCTCCGCCGCCGCCCAAGTTCCTCATCCGCGACATCCTCAACGACACGCGGCTGCCCCTCAGCTTCGCCACGTCGCACCCCCGCCCCTACAGCCCGTACGGCGACGCCATCCTGCGCCAGAAGCTCAGCCCCAGCCAGGAGCACTTCCTGGCGGCGACCATCAGCCTGCAGCACTCGCTGCAGCAGCAGCAGCAGCAGCCGGAAGCGACCATGGGCGGCCAGGCCCGCGTCACGCACCGCGACGTGGACATTGACGACGACGACGAGGACGACGACGACCGGCGCAACGACGACGAGGGCAGCCGACGCAGCGACGCCTCGTCGCCCGTGGGGAGCATATGCGAAACGCAAGGTAATAATAATTGAAATTTATTTTGAAGAGTAGGATGGATGATGGTTGCATAAAAGCAGCGCTGAAACGTATCCCGTCACCGATGAAACATTTTCAAAAAAGGTACTTGTCCATGTCCTTGTCCTGTTATGTTAGGGTAGGTTAGGTTAGGTTAGGTTTGGTTAGGTTTTTTGAGCGTTTATACCTACCCTAACCTAACCTAACCTACCCTAACATAATATGTAGTTCCGTTAATGGACAAGTACCGCAAAAAAATGTGCAATTAAAACCACGGCTATTCTGAATCAGAGCGACACCTATGAAATAGTGTTTATTTGACCTAACCTGCTTAAACCTAACCAAACCTGACCTAGCCCAACCCTTCCTAATCAAAAATAACCATCAAACATACTTGTAAGGCTATTCTGAGGCAGAGCGACAGCTCTCCCATTGGTAAACCATAGGCTGTGGTCGCAACAAATGCATTATTGGTAAGTTTAATCATGGTTCCATTTCTGTTTAATGCGTATTTTGATGGTAATTTTTGATAGGAAGGGTTAGGTTTTGGTTAGATCAGGTCAAGAGGTGTCTCTCTTAACTCAGAATGGCCAAACAATTCAACTGATTCAGTTTATGGTCGCAACAAATGCATTATTGGTAAGTTTAATCATGGTTCCATTTCTGTTTAATGCGTATTTTGATGGTAATTTTTGATAGGAAGGGTTAGGTTTAGGTTAGATTAGGTCAAGAGGTGTCTCTCTGACTCAGAAAGGCCAAACAATTCAACTGATTCAGTTTACCAATAATGCATTCGTTGCCGTGCTACCTGTCCTAACCGGTGTACTGTACCTACATTGTACATATGAGAGGTGTCGCTCTGCTTCAGAACTGCCAAAATTACCATTGTTCTTTGAAAACCCTTCATGCCCTTACACTGATAAAGCGTACCGGAATTATTGGCAAAGAAAATTGAGGAGACTCGATTTCATGCGACATGTATACTTTTGGCATAATCCTTTAAAATTATCTGGGGATTATCAAGCATATTAACGGCACCAATGGGCCTGTGTTAGAAATATGCATGATATGCAGAGCAGCTACAATGCCCTTAATAATAATGACAATAACAGGGCCTAATCTGTATTTCTGAACATAAAGGCCCTAAAGTTCATAACATGGGCCGAAATGCATTTGTGAGTTAAGATTATAATTTAACATTTAAAGTGTAAAAGAAACCGTTCAACATTTATTATTGTTGTAAAAATTTAGTCCATTTGTGAAAGCCCAAACGAGTAGAAATGCCAACAAGTTGAATAAAAAATTAGAAGATAATTTACTAGCAGTCATATTGTGTCATCACTTATGGGGTGTAATTATAATTTAAAGTTCTCTTGTCCTGATTATTATTATCATTATCAGTATTTAGTGTGTATTTGGAGGGCAATTCATTCACTAAACTGAAATCAGTTGGCAGGTCGATAGCCACTGTATCTGGTAAATCCACAAAGACATGTTATATATTTTACAAACACACATGTTCGATAGACGCGCGTCATAAATGTTCCAGACACGCATGCATGCATGCCTGTGCTAAACACAATATCAGTGTTTACTGGACAGATACATGTACATGTATTGTAAGTCAAGTTCTTTGCAAACTTACGACCCACCACAGAAACTGGGACCGAAGGTAATCGCAGTTTCAATACCTTCCCTATACATTCCTCGCTTTAAGTAGATTCACTTTTACGTACATTGTCATGATCTGATCTCCGACCCCATTAATCAATTGACACTCATGTGGGCTCACGTTAAACAATTACAGATAGGATCTGATGTACGACTTTTCCAAGAATGTCCAGTATTTGATGACTTACTTATGAAATAGTTTGCCTTAGTAATTTTGTCATTTATCTATTTTCTGTTTTCAGCCACAATATTAAAAATTATATACTAATAAAAAATGATGATGCTTCACTTTAAGTACATGGCCCTGTCCCCATTACATGTAGTACGTAAAAGCGAGGTATGTAGAATGGAGCACCATGTAGAACGGACGGAGCACCATGTAGAATGTCCATGTAGAATAGTTGGATGCATGATATTGAAAATAATGCAATAAGTTCGCATTAATTTACACACATTGTGAGTTATTTAAAACAATATGAACACATCGAATTTATACATACTGTGCATATATACTCATCAGTCAACCGAGGCCACAAAAATGATATTAATAAACTAATAATTATTGACGAACAAACGAAATCTGAACAGTTTGAACGTGTGGACTCGCAATATCTGTGCAGCGAACCATCGCCATGCAAATCGTGCAGATTAAAGGGCGCTCAAGTTCGCTCAAGTGTTTCGAAGCAAATTCACTTTCTCCAAAACAGGGACAATTTAATTCCCGGCCCTTTAAAATCGCATTATTTTCGCGCATCTTCGCAAAACGGGTGCTTTGTAGAAGCGCCGTTAAGTGGGGCTTAAACAGTAAGCACACACGATAAAACGTTGTTAGCTTTTGAATGCATTTGTCAAACGCCCAGATCATCGTCGGTTTCATGGCTGCGGCCATAGCCCACCTAGGAGCCCTAATCCCCGATTAAATTTAATTTTCCCGAAAATTGGCGATGGCCATTGCCTCTAATGACCGCCATCTTCTGGCGCAAATCGCCGGTTAGGTGTTAAACACCGTGTCAGGCCGGCGTCTTTCATTTGCCGGCCAGGTCAAAGTGGGGGTCCTCCTTTGGCGGCGGGCACCTGTTCATTATGGGCCGCTTTATGGCCAAACAATGGGCCATGGGCACAAGGGGGCGCCCCGACGGCCGCCCTGGGAAAATGGCCGATTGTTCTCCGGCTTTATTGTGGTTAGTAATTGAGGTTTGCACTATGGGCTTAATTGAACGTCGAGGGCCGTGCTAATTGCGTCCGAGCGACCCTCTTTGGTTCGCCGTGCACCTTAGGGGCCCTAACCATCAGCATCAGCCATCCCATTGCAGGCCCATGAGCCCCGCTGTTCTGGTGTGATCACATTTTCGAGACATTTCTGAAACTCCAATACTTGCATTTGAACTGTATTTCGGCTACTTCGAATGTGGCCATGGTTTATTGCACAGATATTGCAAGTCCACTTTGGCAAATTGCTTGGTTTGACATGAAGGGTAAACGAAATCTTTAGCTCTTTAGATTTAGTTTACCCTTCATGTCAAATCCTGATTATTTCAATAATATTATTGCTGCAATTTTTATGTGGTCTCAGTTAGTGTAATACTAACTACGTATGCACCGGCATGTCTTCGATGGTTTTCATTGTTTTAAATGAAACAATTTTGTGCAGATTCATGATGTAGGCTTACAACATTACATGTATTTTCAACAACAAGCATGCCTTCTTCAATATTTGGACGTATTACATTGGGGCTATACAGTAGCCAACCATTGAAAAAGGACATACTGTTTGTGCATACTACGATTATCTTATGGGGCAAATTTATGTGGACCAAATTGTGTTTCCACTCCAGTGTATTTAACGTACACTATACCAGATGTGACTCAGAATGTACATTGTATACGTCTTATAAGTCATTTTTTTTAAAGTGGGATCACAATATGTGCAGTAAACCATCAGTCTATTCATAACTCGAATATTCTATAAATTTTAATGCCACGTTGAGATAACGGCCTCAGATCATGCATGTTTGGATGAAACATGGAAGTTCACTATTTTGTCTCCGACATGTACTATTGTAAGCACAAGTAATGGTGAAATCGAAAAAAAAAAGCTGTAAATTCTAGCTGAGGTGACTACAGGAGGCCACCTAACGTATACCTGTGAGGCGCACCATGGATGTTTTACAACCTCATAAGTATTGAGTCAGGGAAGGGGAGTGGGGGATTGTCGATGATAAAGGCGAATTAAGGACAGTGTATTCTTCACCATAAAATGCGGCGCAGCATCCCAAATCCGGTCCGTTAAATTACCTTTAGCACCTGTTATGCAAAACCCATAAACCAATTAAAGCGCTAATAGTTTAGCGATAACGCTAATAATACATTGATGGGACCCCAGCGTTTTCCCGACAGGCAATTCGCACGCATGCGCCAATGAGCTTGGGGCTAAATCGCGGCACAAGCTGCGCCAAAGCCAGTGCCCCCAGCGGCAAGGACAGAAACCTCATAGCACCCAACGTCGAATCTATATGTACGGAAGGCACCCCCTCAGAATTACAGAAACTTATGCAAGAGCTATTCTGGGCAAGTCACCTATAGCAATGGAAGTATAGAAAATCAAAATGTTCAATAACCAAAAAAATATGGTATAGCATGCTATTAAATGGGGGAAATCAATGATTAGAGAGATATGTGATGCACTGATGCGTCGATGTAAGTCATTTTCGACCATAATTTTTTATTCAAGCGACGCGACGGGGGTAAGAGGGAGTATAGGATGCAAACAGAGAATCAAATAATACTGAACATAAAGTTAATTATTGAACTTAAATGTGCCGATATACATTTTCATGAACATATCTAAAATAGAGATGATGCAACATGAACGAATAAAGATTGTCAGATGCACAAAACTTGTTCCACTTTGAGGCTTAAATTTGGAGCTCTCCTATCTTATTTACATGCTCAGGTGTATACCAACACGTTAGGTATTTTGTTAAATAATGTCCTTTCTTTCCTGAACAATTACAGAAGGAATGCTATGTTTAGTCTTTATTTATATTGTAGTTCCGAAGATTTTTTTCAGTCAAATTTACACGATATAATGTAAACACGACTTATTTCTGGGTCAGCCACGCAGTGTCATTTAGTTATAGAGATGGCATTCTGATGATAAACTACCATGACACACTCCATATAGGAGCTACTGTATATATACATATAGGCAAAGTCCCTGGTATAGCCCTCCCACCCAATACCAATCAGATGTAAGTAACACTTGCCAATTTAA